>PVIA01007843.1:0-78470 GCA_004024845.1 Tonatia bakeri
GTAAAAGGCCTTCTATTGCATAGAAACATGCTTGGGCTTTGTCCCTGGGCACTCAGAACTGTTGCTAGATTGAAGTTGGCAGGGGGTAGCCCAAGTTTAGGTTTCAGAGATGACTCAGGCTCTCTGCTTCGGGTCAGTCCGGGTTCCAGTCCATCATGCACATGAGCGCTAGCTGTGAAGTGGGTGCTACAGGTAAAACAGATGAGGAGGGCTGTTCCAGGGATCATACAGAAAAGAGAATCTCCAGAAGCACTTCCAGTCCAGAATCATCAAGGCTAGGAACCAGCTGGATTATATGACATGGGAGAGAAAAAAAAGTTCAGAGGCTTGAACTATTGGGCAGATGATAAAACTGCTGATGGAGAGAATGAAATCAACATTTGCTGTGTTTGGATTATGGATACCAGAGCAAATAAGCTATGTCCAAATTTGGACATTTGAAAAGCAGAGATAGAGCATGTAATGAATTAATTTTCTACCAAATTATGTTTTACTGTTAAATTAGTATCATTTCTAAATAAATGTGTGTAGTGGGTAGCTATAAATAGTGTGAGTAAGCCCCTTTCTAGACAGCAAGCCCTTTTAGATGAGAAAATTTTTGTCTGGTTCATTGTTATTATATTCCTAGTACCTAAACAATATCCAGTATGTTGCATGCATACAAAAAATACTTGGTGAGTCAAACAGTAAAGTAATTAATTAAAGATCAAGTTAGGGATAATTGAAAGTCTGCTTTAAAAAAAATTGAATTGTTATGAATTTTATTTTTCAACATTTTGCTTTTATTTCTGCTACCTACTACCCCTTTCATTGTAGCCTCTGAAATCTAGGCACACCCATGCACATTATCCAGGGGGACAATCGCATTAGATACTGTGGTGATGCAGCTGGTTTTAGGTGATAAACAAAGGCACCCTGTGTTGGATCCTAAAATGATCCCTACTTTTCATTTTGACCATTTATTATTTTTCAATACCATGAAATGAATAATAACTATTTTAAAGCAAATGACTACACTAGTTTCTTCAAAGAGACTCACCTGTAGTTTTTCACTAAGGAGCAAGTTGCCAAGTGGATTGTCTTCCTGGGATGGCCCTGCAGTCGTGAGCAGGGTGCTTTGGGAGCCAAGGGTTTTGCGTTCAGCCACAGCTGCTGCCATGATTTTTTGTGGTGACCGAGACAAGTTCAGAGGCTGAGATTTCATAAGTAATTATACAAGTTTTATAAATTTTACATAAGTAATAAGTAAATATTATGTTCTTTGTAAAAATAAAGATGTACCTAATATAAAAAGCAAAGACCTCACTGGAACTCTCTTCTTTAGTTCATTTCTTTCCCCAAAAGTAATCATAGCTCATTTTTATACATATTCTTCTTTCTAGGCAGTTGTGGCATAAACCAATATATTCATAAGGATAAGGGTTTTTTGACATAAATCAGTTCATATAATACATAGTATTAAATAATTTTGTAAAAGATTGCAGAACAGTACTACATCTTGGAGAAATCAACATGGCAATGCACCAGCCTGCTCTGTTACATGTGGACTTTGGTTTATTTAAAGGTTCCTTAAGCCCTGGCCATTTCGTCTGTTTCCAGTCCTTGAGTGCTATGAACAATGCCATGATGAACAACTGCCCTTGCCTCTTTGTGAAGATATATGAGCATTTCTCTAGAAAATATCCCTTGAATTAGAATTGCTGTTGTAAGATAAATGTATTTAAAATTCTGATAGATTCATATTTCACATTGGTTTTCAAGAAAAGCTATACCAGTTTACTATTTTGCCAGAAGAATATAGGATTAACTTTTTCCCTCCACCCTAGCCTTAACTAGATTTTGACATTAAAAAAAAATATTATTACACATTTTGTGGACTAGAAAATGAAATCTCACTGTTACTTTCAATGCCATCACTGATTTCCCATGAGATAGAGCTTCTCGGGCTGATGAGAGCTTTGCTCGCCATTTCCCCTTGTGCCTAAGTGTTGCTCCGCCCTCTCATTGCAGATGCTCACTACCTCACCTGTAGGATCCAGGAATGCGCCGAGACCACTCGCAGTGGGCCTTTTGCTCGCTCCATTGACATCAGTTCCTTGGTTGTCCAGGACGAATACATCTTCATTCAGGTGAGTACAGAATGTGCTGTCGCTGGTAGAGGGAGGAAATGTAGGCGAAGTCAGCTGCTTACTAGGAACATGAGGATGACCTCCCTGAGGCTGGCTGTCCCTCTTTTGACTTTGGTAACCTGGCCCCTTGGGGAGATCTTAGACTTCTGGTGAAAGATGAAGGCACTGTGGGTCAGTATCTTTTATAGGGGACCTTAGTGTCCCATTCAATCCCTTACTTGAGTTGCTTTTTGATTATACTGAAGGGATCTGTAAATGACTGGGACTTGAGCTGGGGATTGAGGTTACTTACAGTTGAGTCTCTAATGAGAGTGAACTTTAATTTATCAAAGTGTCTTGTCTAAGCTTGCTAATGAGAATCTCCCATAAATCAAGCATTGCTAGTATTTTTATTCTGGAAAGATCCAGAGCGCACTAAATCTTTCCTTCCCTTTTCAGTGCTGACTACCCCTTCAAATGTCCAAGTCCAAAGTCTATCACTCCAAGAGCTCTGACTCTCAGCTAGCTTACCTAAAAATGGAACTCACATTTTCAGATGGGCAAAGGAAGCCTTCTTTTAGGTTTAGAATTTTACTGGAGGGAGATACAAAATAGATCAAAAATGAAAAACAAAACAAAACAAAAGATGACTGTCTACTAAGTGAGTGACTGTGTGTGTGTGTGCACGGCAAATACTTGGCACAAACTGTTTCCTTGAGGAAATTCAAATTTTGGAATCTCTCTGAATTAGGAGTTGTTACTTAGATCTTAATAGATTTATTAGTTTCCTTCTTTCCAAATTGTATTTTATACTCTCTGAGGATAGGGACCATATTTTATACACACAATTTATTCCTCATCCTTGTCCCTACCCTAACAAGCTATCTTTGCAAATCAAGGGTGCTCAGTGACTACCTGCTGAATTGATGGATTACAGATGTAGCAGTTACTTCCTTTTACAAATTAGTTGTATGGATTTTTGAGCTCCTAGTAAAATACAGGAAAAGTAGCCAGCCACTCAAAAAGCAGCTTGAAAAAGATAGGAAAAGAGAGGTCTTTGAGACTTACATGTCACTGTTTCTTAGCTTGATTAAAAGGGAGAATCTTGGGCAATTTTTCCTAAATATTGGTAGGTCATTGGCACTATCATTCCTTTATTCACAAGTATTTTTTGAACACATACAGCGCATACAATGCAAGGTAGACAGTGTGAGGCACTACTCCCGGTGTTCCCAAGCTTTCTTCTCTTGGCCAGTTTGCCTTTGCACCCAGTACTCATGGCCCGGGAGTTCTCATGGCTTTGAGTACCATCTCCATGTTCTTATGACTCTGAAGTCAATGGGCTGCGACCTCTACCGTGTACTGCAGTTCTGTTTATCTGATAGTCACCTCAACCACAAGTAAAGTAAATACAGCATGACTCCCTTGAACCTCACACATTGGTGGCACTATGTTTGACCAGGTTACTTAAAGTAGAAACCTGAAAGTCACTGTATGTCACCCAATTAAATGAATCCACAGCCTCTGCTAATATCACCATTAGTTACTTCTGAAGTGCTTCCTTTTGTTCCATTCCCATTACTGTGGCTCTGGTTTAAGGCTTTATTATTGCTTTCTGTCTATTTTTTTAACGTAGAAATACTGGGATATTTATAAATTTACTAACCTGATTGTACTTTTCTTAATGCCAGTACTGTATATAGTGATGAACATGGCAGAATTATTTCTGGGAAACATTACTTAGCATTTAAAATGTTCAGATTTTTCAGTTTCATTTTTCCTTGTATTGCATAAAGTTTTCTATAACTGTGCAGGCAGATATCCAGATTTTTTTCTATTTTGAAACATTGTTTTTCATTATACTGGAAACCAATAGAAGACTTTTCTTTAATCAGCAACATATTTTATTTTCTTTGAAAAAGATATGAGTTCTTATTATTCAATATAGTTTTATTGTTTGCCTACTGTGTTCCAGACCCCTTGTTCTAGGTGCTGGGGTTAAAATAATAAACACAATAAAGATCTTGCTTTAGTGGTGTACAGATTCTAGTGGAAGAGAGGAAAAATATGTACATGATTCCCTGTCTGTCTGTCTGTCTGTCTCTCTCTGGAAGGCTGTGAAGTATAGTGTAGTTTGGAGATTGATGACCAGCATTTATTCTGAACTTGGCTTGCCACACTTAGCTGCGTGACCTTGAGCTGTGCCTCCTCTGACTCCTCTATAAAAAGGGGATAATTGCCGTTTCCACTTCATGGATCACTGGGAGGATTGCAATTGCTAATTATATCTGTAAAGCACCAAAGCAATGTTATATCTGTGCTCTCTGTCTGTCTGTCTATCCTGTATGGTCATCTATATATCTAACTATATAATATATCAGGCAGTGACAATGATACGGGTGAAAATAAATGAGGGCCTGAATGTTGGGTGTCTTTTGGTATTGCCATTTTATTTGGGATGACCTGGGAAGGCCCCATTAGGTGGTAAACCAGGGATAGGGTGGCAGCAGTCAGCACTCAGAGGGTGTGTTGGGCCCTGAGCCCCTCTGAGCCCCTCGTGGAGATGTGGGGTAAGCAGCTAGAAATTTGAGACTGCATTTAGAAGCAGGAGTGGTGGGAGGTCAGGGCTATGGATTAAAATTGGAAGGGTGTCAGCATATTGCTGACATTTTGAACCACAAAATTGAAGTCACCAAGGGAGCAAGTAGAGAGGACAGAGACAATCCAAAGATTGGACTGCAGGAACTCTCCTGTTTGGAGATCAGGGAGCTGAGAAGGGAGTAGGAAATGGGATCTAGAAGGAGGGTTTAGAGGTAATGACAGAAAGTCATAGGGTGGTAGATCCCACAGGCCTCAAAATCTGTTTTAAGGAATTTGCTATTTAATTATGAAAGAGATGAGAAACAATGAAATAGCAATGCGTCACCAAGTAATGCAAAGGGCCAATACTCTTGAGAAAATATTGAATTTCATTAACCATCAAAAAAATACCAATTGAATGCTATTATTTGAAACTATCAATTGGGTAAGATTGAAGCAAATCACGTCAGTAGGTGGCAGATAAACACCTACACGAACTGCCAATCTAAATGTAAGTTGGTTGGTCATCAGAATTTGATTAAAGAGTCCTTTCCTTCTCTTGGGTGAGTTTAACCATTTGCATTGATTGATATGAGAGATATGTCTTAATTCTGACTGTGTATGCTTAGCTTTTAGTTATAATTGCTTAAAAAACTCATCATGTGGACTCTTTTCCTTCTTTCCCTCAAATAGGATTCTTTGATAATTTGAATATTTGTTCTATCTACTTAGCTTTGTGAATATAACTTTAGATAACATGGTAAATCTTCTTTCTGGGTAATATCTATTGATTTCCCCTTGTGAGCAATTATAAAGTTAGTGTGTTTCCATGAATTTCTATTTCCTCCCTTCTTGCTATAGTTCTTCCACCACTAAATCTGGCTGCATTATTATCTTCTAGTATTCTTTTTTATACCTTAAAATATAATGCTGTTAGATTTAAATATTTTATGAGGCTCTGAACAAAGGTAGGGAAAAATAGCATGTGTTTATGACTTCCCGCTCTCTCCCTTCTATTCAACACCAGCCTTTTAATTAAATTACTTAGAGAATTTACATTTTGCTCTGAATCACCCTTCCTGTATTTATTTTTATTTTGGTTTTATAGGTAAGTGTATTCAATGGTGACCATCAGTTATTTTATATGCTTTATCAGTACATGTTTGTGTTGGTTGTACTACATCGATTCTTCCCCCTGGAATATGTCTCTTTCAATTGGTTCAATTACTCTTCACTTTCTTTTCATTTTATTTTTCAATTACAGTTTACATTCAATACTATTTTGTATTAGTTTCAGGTGTACAGGACAGGGGTTAGACAAACATATTCTTTATAAAATGATCCTCCTCTCATATTTCCAGTACCCACCTGGTACCATGCATAGTCATTACAATATTATTCACTATATTCTCTATTTGTAACTACCAATCAGTACTCAATCCCTTCACCTTTTGCACTCAGCTCACAACCCCCTTCCCCTCTGGCAACCATCATACTGTTCTCTGCAACTATGAGTCTGCTTCTATTCTGTTTTCTCATTTATTTTGCTCTTTAGATTCTACATATAAGTGAAGTTATATGGCATTTGCCTTTCTATAGCTGACTTATTTCACTTAGTGTAATACCCTCTAGGTCCATTATTGCTGTTGCAAATGCTAAGATTTTATTCTCTTTTCTTTTATCACCAAGTGATATTCCATTGCATTTATGTATCACAGCTTTTTTATTCACTTGTCTATTAATAGACACTTGAGTTGCTTCCATATCTTCCTTACTTTTTAATTTCCCCCAAATTTCAGTGATTTATATTTTGAAATATGTACTTTATTTCAGTTTCACTGTTTTGATTCTCTCCCTTCTGGATGCTTAGGAAGATGTGTACAAAAGACAGGACAGACAAAGGAGAACCATCATTTTCCCCCCTTCTCATCTGTTTTAATTCTATGAGCAAAATGAGATTGAAAAAAAAACAGTCTTAACCACATTATACCCGAATGAGTGGCAGTGTTCAGACTCCTCGTTGCCTTTTCTGCTGCTATGGTTTGACTTCTTTCCTGATTTTTGCCAGCTTAGAGTTGATCGTGTTTTGTTGTCTCAACATATCTCTCCCAAGCTTTGAAATTCATGTTTCTGCTTTGAAGTCTTCTCTTGTAGAGATGATCTCATTATACGGATTAGTTTCAGTCATAGCTGTGTGTTCACAATTTTCAGTTGCTCCATGGAAGCATTGTTTTTGTCCTATAGCTGCTATTCATGTCTCCTGCCCATTTTCTCCCATTATTTTGCTGTATTATTTTGTAATTTTTGCACTGTTTTCTTTGATTTCTATGATATAATAACCGTTTTATTTCTTAATGTCATGGGCTTCCCCTGGATTAACTATTTGAGGAGATTCTTAGTGGCAGATCAGAGCTCTGTTTCAGCTTCACAGGATTCCTCCCTGGTTCCCAGTGAGGTTCCATGTCACTCAAGATTGTTTGTGAGTAGGTTCTTCTCATAAGGTGGAAGCTTCTGAGTGGTTCTTTACTTAGCCACACCTGTCTAGCTCCTCCTCGTCACCCATCAGTCCCAGGGATGCTCCTGCAGTCAGTTCCCAGGCCACATTCCCTTGGTTCCAAATAGGTGCTAGATTATTAGTTTGGCTCCTTGGGAAATGTCATCTTTGGAGAACTCTATTTTTCTGTCTTTATCTAAGATTTGTAGCTGTAGGCATTTTTGCCCTGGTGCCTGTTTACACTCTGTTTGTCCTTCACTGCGTTTGGCTTCCTTTCTACATATATTGTGTTTCAGGGTTATATTTCCATGAAGTAGAGAGTTTGCATTTTTCTTTCTTGTTTTTCTAGTTGCTTCAGGGTGATTTATTATAAAACAAGGGGAAAGCACCATTATAACTTGGCTATTTAAAACCATTTATAAACCCTTATCATGCATTTTCTGAAGTGTTGCTAACTGACTTCCTTGCTCCCAGATAGCACTCCCCAACCCCAATCCATTTGAACAACACTACTTCCAAAGTAATTTATTTAAAGTGAAAATCAATGTTCCTGACTTCAGTGGCTGCTCATCACCTATAGGGTAAAATCCAATTTCCTTAACATTGCCTACAAGCTCCTCTGCGATCTGGGTCTTACCCACTCCATCATCCTCCTGTGATTCCCTACCCACCGCTCTTCCCCGTGTACCTTCCTTGTTATATTTTACCCTTCAACAAAAATAAATTTTTAAAATTTCTGTGTACACACTATGTCCTTTTTTGCCTAATGAACCTTTCTTGTTTTTTTTTTTTCCTTTCTTTTTTCCCTATTTGGAATGTCCCTTTACCAGACAAACTCATTCTTTAAGATTTAGCTTAGGCGATGCCTCCTCTAGAAAATCTTAGCTGGAATTGGGCCAAGCTCCTGTGCTGCTTATCCATGAGCATTGTGTTTTCCCAGCCAGGTCTGTAAACTTTAAGAGGAACAGGACTAGGTCTTATTCTTTGCTGTTTCTTCACTCAGCATAATGACTAGCACTCAATAAATGAGTGTTGAGCTGAATTGTACTGAGAAGATAAGATACTGTCTTTATTCTCAGGGAGTGTAGTTAGTTATCTTTTTAAAGTAAGGGAATCTTGTTTCTCCAAATAACAATGTAAGATGGCTTAGGGTAATTGACAATTGCTCACTGCATAAGTAATGACCATATGTAGAATGTCTCTGCATTTTTATAAAACTGCCATCCAGGAATTATCCATTATGCTATTTAGTGTCTTTTTTATATTTAGTCATTTAAATATATTAATATGCATTCAGCCCAGTGGAGAATACAGACAACTAAACAGTTATTATGCAGAGTGATAAGAACTGTATTGGTGGGAAGCACATGTTGCTCTTGGAGCCAGGAGGAAGAGCCCTTCCCCCTGCCCTGGCAGGAGGGTCAATGCAAGCTTCCTGGAATGGAGACTGTGAGTACCGGTTTGATGGGTAAAGGAAAAAGGGCATTTTCAGTGGTGGGAAAGGCCTGGGTAATGTTAGAGAAGCAAGAAAATGTAATGTACCACTGGGACCTCTCTGTCCAAGGACAATTGTAGCTGTGGGAGGAAGTGAAATGGCAGGAAAATAAATTAGAAAATTGTCCTGAAGAGGTGAACCTTTTCTATTTCCTATAATTAGATCTAGGTAACATTGTGATTCCCTTTCTATAGTTGCTAGAAAGCTCAGAACTAATTTTTGTGTCAATTTTAGCAGCTTTCCTGTGTTAACCTTTAGCAATTATTTTCCCTTTCTCCTCTACCATTGGTTGTTTTTTATTATTTGGTTCTTTCTTTTAATATTTTTTTTGTTTTTTTTTTTTTTGCTTTTAAAAAATTATTGGAGCCATCTCAAATAAATTCTATAATCAGTGTGGGTGTTTAAACTTTTTGGATATGTGTGAGTTTTAAAAGCTGATTTGGTCACTCAGGAAAGGCTTTTGGAGAAGGTAAGATTTGCACTGCACTGATTACTGTCTACCGTTGAAGCAGGGAAAGGACTAGAAGTCCTCATCCTGTTCGTTGAAATAACGCTGTCTCCTTAGGTTTTAATCAGAGCAGGAAGCCCTCAGACCTGCAGTACTTCCTCCTCCAGGGTTTAAACCACAGATTTGTATCTGAACATGGTATCAGGGAATCAGGTTAGGTCATATTCTATGACCATGCAAGAAATGTACTAAAGAATGATCTTGGGAAAAAAGGTTGTAGTGCTGAAGGCTTGGGTCCATCTAGCCCAGCCTTCCTCGGTGAAGTCTCCAGAAAGTACCCTGAAGGCAGAGCTGACACTGAGGATTATGCTTTCCACTCAAAGACGCTCACTCACCCTCCATGGGTTGGTTTTTGCAGGGGAGCCTTGGAGAGGCTCATCATTTTCGTCTACACCTGCATTTTGAGTGGCTAAATAACAATGTGATGGGCAGAAGGGGCTTTGGTGGGTTGGGCTTTTCATAATGTTAAGGGGCTTAGTCCCTTACATTTTCCAGTTTTTTACAGTATTGATACATTTTGTTTGAGTGCCACCAGAGACACAACTTTGAGGGAGAACAACTCACAGACAATGAGACCATTTGGTTTATCCTCTCATTCTTTCCTACTACATATGCCAAACATGTCTTGGCCTTTTTTAAATTTTTTTACATTGAATCTATTGAGGGCACATTGGTTAATAAAATTATACAGTTTTCAAGTGTATAAGTCTATGATATACCATTGGTATATTGCATTATGTCTTTACTACCCAAAGTCAAATTTTCTTCTGTTACAATATATTTGACCCCCTTCACCCTGTACTACTCCCCTCTACCCGTGTTCCCTCTGGTAATGACCATACTGTTGTCTGTGTCTATGAGTGTTTCTTTGTTTATTTTGTGTATTCATTTGTTGCTTTTAGTTTTATATTCCACATATGAGTGAAATCATATGGTTCTTGATTTCTTCTGTCTGGTTTATTTCACTTAGCATGATATTCTCAAGACTCATCCATATTGTTACTGATGGCAGTATTTCATCTCTTCTTATGACTGAGTAGTGTCCCATTGAGCGTACATACCACATCTTTCTCCAGTCATCTATTGAAGGGCACTTTGGTTGTTTCCATGTCTTGGCCACCTTGAATAGTGCTACAGTGAAGACAACAGGGGTGCACACGCCTCTGCAAATAAATGTTTTCAAAGTTTTTAGGTAGATATCCAGATGAGGGGTGGCTGGGTCATATGGTAACTCTATTTTTAATTTGTTGAGGAACCATATTGAATCTTAGGGAACTTGCCTCAGGAGCAACCAAAGTATGGAGGAGGGTGGCTTGCAGGGTGGGCTTCCTGGGCTCCTGGCCCCCCTTAAATAAAGCAGCTCTGCTTTTGTTTGCTCTGTATGTCAGGGTTCTTAATACTTTTTCATTTGACAAGATGAACCTGCTGCTAAATAATGTTTGCAAATCACTGCTGGCTCCATGAGTCAAAGGTCAGCTTTGTGTGTGTGTGGACAACTGAATCACTGGGCATTCAGGTGACATCTGTATTCTTTCCCTGCATATTAATGAATGTGTTGTATGTATTTGAGGCATAATTATTTATTCATGAGTGAATCATTACCTACAAATATATATGCATTTGAAAGTGCAGTTTAAATAAACAAAAACCTGAGTAACCTCTTCATAATGAACTTCCCATGATATTCATTGTGCATTAAAAATAAATTACCCTCTCCCGTACCCAGTCGTGATTTTCTGTTTCTAGACACGATGTGGTAGAAATGTCCACATACTACTCACACAGCTGCTGTAATTTGGAGAGACCCCACGGGTTCTGCCTCACCTTTTATTTTTCTACTGACAAAGAGGTAAAGGTAGTCATCCTGGTGGTTCCACTCAGGGCACCTCGTGTTTGATGTCCTGCTGTGGGAGATGCTGAGCCCGAAATGTACAGCAAGCTGTGACATTGTTCATCTGTCAATGCTTTTTCTGTGCAGGGGGCTGAGGGCCTGGATTTCCTAGTGGAATCAAAAGGAGCTAATCCCTCCCAGAAGTGCCCTTGTTTTAATGGGAAAGAGTCTGCCTGAAATGTCTCCGTTCCACATGGATAAAAGAGAAATCGGCTTTCCTCTGCAGGGGCAGGGGGAGAGAGATAAGTTTGTTTCTGTGTTCTGAGTCAGACTGGTTGGAAATCCTGTCTTTTCCCCATGGAGTAGCTTTTCTAGTGATTATTTCGGAGACAGGTGGTTCAGCCGTGGTAGCGTTCAAATCCCTCCAGTGACACAGTTCATACCCTGCCCATTAGGGAGTGTGATGAAGACGACAAGGACAGAACCTCAGTAAGGCCATAGCAAGAGCTTTGTGTGTCTTTTCTCAGTAGAGGAAGCTCAGCCTCACCCTCTCTTCCTGGCACGGGAAGTGGCCTTCAACATGATAAGAATTCACTTACTCATTGAATAAAGTTTCATTGTGTATGCAATTGTATTTCAAAAAGTATACTTATTTATCTTCAGGGATCTGAAATTGAAGAGGAAAACAGATTGATGATAAAGAACAAATAAAGTATTCTAGAGGTGTGGAGTGAGCAGGACATTTGAAGGAGAGAAGGCCATCCCAGTTCTGCCAAATCCTTCTCCACATCCACCTCTAGACCTGTGACACTGTGTACGTCCATCTACTACCTAATGTCACTTCCAGCTGCTAGTCGCATTGTGTGGAGATAGGCAAAAGAGAAGCCACTTCCATGACGAAGCATTCTGAGTGTGGAGCAATGGCATGCGTAAGAGTGGTTCATGCATAATCCAGTATGACAGTGAAGCTGGTCGATACTGTGGATATATTGCTCTTAGTTTTTAAGAGTCTGGGTATAAAAATAGAAAAATAACACTGCTGGTAAAGGCTTAGGAGATGTTCTAGGAGTGTTAGCAATTAATAAGTATTAGTAACCAATTAATAGTATTTGGTGAGCCCCTAGAATATGCCAGGTGCCGTGGAGCATAGCAGAGGTGGAAGGCCTTATCCCTGCTCTCAAACAGTTTAGAATTCAAGTAGCTAGTGGTCTGTTGTGGGCAACCACCCCTGAATTTAGCCACTTGGGTTGTAATCAGGGTTCTGCCACATGCCAGCCAAGGACCACTGGGCAAGTCACTTGGACTCTCAGTGCACTAACTTCCACATTTCTACACAATGGACTCATGTTACTTGCCCTGCCCAAACTGGAAGGTTGTTGTGAGGACCAAGATAGATAATAATGGCTTTGAAATGCTTTGAGAACTATACAGCCCCATAAATTCAAGAATCAAGAGAGTAATGTGTATGCAAAAGTCAGCCTATTTTTTGTATGCACATTCTCTTTTAAAGGTTTTTATAAACCTGTCACACAGATTACTAAATCTTTTTCTCAAATTCATTTGTAATTATTCATAGATTCAACTATGTATTCACATATGTGCATGATAAGGTCTCCCCATGTACCTTTCATAGTCCTGGTTATCAAAGAACCCAACTGCTAATGATACATACGTAATTGTAGATATTCTGGGGTTTAATTATCTTTCAAGACTCTTGAGAACCTGTTTTGTAGCATGTCGTTCCCCAACTCACCTGCATTTTGGTTTAAGATCCTGCTTTATTCATCAACGTGGGGGGTAGGAAAGCCTCCAAGGCATGGCTCTTATATCCCTAATAAATTGTTATCTTTTTGAAAGAAAAAAAAAGCCCCAAGGCAAAAATTAATAGAGTGTAATTATTCAAAGAAAATCTATTTGGCAATATTTTAGATGATGTTAATTTGGTCTTAATGGAAGAGATTTTGAATGTTAAATAAATAGCAGTTTCATCATTAGAGGCACATTTACAACACAGGAGTTTAGAGGGGAATGAAAGAGTTGCAGAAGCAATCTTCAAAAGAAATCCAATAAAGACATCTTCAGGTGGATATTCTTGAAGCACTTTCAGAATCTTAAAAGTGTTGACAAAAGCCACACTAATGGAAGTTCTTTAAATAGCACGTAGCTGGGATGTGTCTCCCTACGTGTGATGATTTTTGTAGCTGGATGTAAAAGGTGCTTTTGTATTTGAAATACTTCCATGAATAAGTGCAAATTAGCGATCTGATTGTGAAGTGATGTTTTAGGTGACCTTTGTGTTGAACACCTCATGTATCCCATTTCACCTCCTTCTGGCTCACGTTTGCTCAGAAACCAGTTGCGCACACAGGTGGCCTGATAACAACACCTTGCCTCAGCCGCACAGCAAGCCTCTCTTTTCGTTCTGGGGCCGATTTCTCCCCAAGTGGGATGCTCGTGAGAGACCCCTTAGACCCCTTAGCGATGCTGGTGCAGACACATACCTTGAAGTGGAAAGTGTCAAGACCCTTTGGGACAATTTGACCGATAGGAGTCAAGAGCCAGTGGCAAGTACTCTTCTCTTCCTGTGATTGAATCTCATTCTCCATGGGTCTTCAAAGGGCCCCCATTGGGACTGACCCTGGTTTCTCAGATTCATAAGTAGTTCAGTAACATGCTCTGGATGGCTTTCTCTCCCTCTTTGATTCCTAGTTCTGTCACTCCTGTTCCCCGTGGTCATGTCTCAAAAACAAATGAACACACAAAGACCACCCCCCTCAAAAAAAAAAAAAAAAAAAAAAACCCAAAACCTACACTTGTCTACATTTGGGAGGAACCCAACTTAGGGCAACTTTGAAAGATTCTTAAATTTATTGAGTCCCTACTATGTATCTAGTTTTATAGAGAGAGTGAAGTATGTAAGAAAAGTAGAATCAATTTCATTCCTGTATAAAATTCCTCACTCCAAATACCCAATCTCATCCTTTCTAACTTCTCAGGGACCTTGCTGTATTGATTATCCTTATTTTCCCTATGTCTTTATCTTACTCATCTCTATTACAGGATTTCCATTGGTTAAGTATTTTTACTATCCTTAAATTAAAATAAAACTTTCTCGGAACCCCATGCTCTTCTCTATAAATGTTCCATCTTTCATTCTCAACTGGATCCTTGAGAGCTGTCTCTATTCATTAGCCCCCTTTCTCATTTCTTCTCTCTTTAACGCACTTGAAAGTGACTTCTGCCTCTGCCACTCCACTGAAATTACCCTTGCAGAGTTCATCAAAGATATCTTACAATTATATCCCAATGGCGCCTCTCAATAATTAACGTAGTTAACCTGTCTGCAACGTGTGAATCTCTTGACTGCTGCTGCTTTCTTGAAGTACTTGATCCCCTTCTCTGATACTGTGCAGTCCAGCTCCTCTCCTACCTGTCAGCATCACTTCTCCCATGCAGGTGCTTCTTCCTCTGCCCGCCTTTTAAATGTGGGTTTGTCTCGGACCCCTTCCTTGATTCCTTCTCTGCACATTCCGTTTCTGTCTCTCTCTCCCTCTCCCCCACCCCTCTCTGAGAAACTCCATCCCACTCATTCTCACAACACAGCATCAACTACTACCCAGATGCCAGTGAGCCCCCAATGTCTCCTGCTGAGACAGAGGCTCCACGGAGGGGCTCCTTATTTACAGACTGCCCACCTATCCTTTAGGCATGGCAATCTCTTCATTCCATTCAGAGCTTTGCTGTGCATGTCCCTAATAAATTCTTAAGTTTTTTTTCTTCCTAAGAGATCTGCTGAGGCTCCACGGAAATGACAATACTTGTTTCTTACTAGGCCAAAATAGCAAGGAATGTTTTCCCTTAATCTCAGACACTTGTTCTGTAATTTGCTTTGTATTATAATGTAAGTATTTGCCAGTCTGGTAGTACATGGGTGGCATATGTCTGGTTCAGGGGTGTCAAATTGTTTTCATTTTGTGTATCACCTCTGAGTAATTGGTACTAGCTGCATTACCAAGGGTGATGCTACTGTGGTTCAGTAGGAGAGACTGTCATTGATAATTAGTGGTGTCTCCATGGGTTCGAGAGGAAGAGTGGTGGCGTGCAGGCTGTGCAATGCATTTTAGAGGACGGGTGGCACTCACCGTGTTTAATTGTCCATAAGCCTTACTCGGTTAGACGCAGCCTGTGAGTTGTGGTCTGGAAGGTGGGCTTGTTGTCCAGGGGACCACAGGCGTTTCTATATTCAGCTTGAAGGAGTGAGATCAGCTACGCAGCTCTCAATCTCTTCCGCTATTTGGAAATCTGCAATTTCCTATTTCCAAAGCAGTGATGCTTCAGAATGTTCTTTCCGCCTAGCCACACCATCAGTTTTTACCTACCAGTTAACCAACTGGGAGAATGGTTGGAAATGGACCTCACATTCATTTAGTGTCAAATTTGTGTTGGGCACATGTGCATTTTATTTTATTTAATTCTACTTTAATTGTCACAGGATCTCAGTGGGGTAAATACTATCTTTCAATGGAGAAAACCAGATTTCTGAGAATTTTGGAGAATCAACCTTTGTCATGTACCTCAGTAAATGGTAGGTTTGAGATATGACTTCAGGGCTGCCTGGGTTCATAACAGTTGACCATAGAGGACAAGGATAAATTTCTCATTTCATTTCCCAGTCTGAAGATCTTCACGTTACCACCAGATAGCTGGTGTTTCCAGAAACTTTTCCAGATGACTATAAGGGAAAAATGAGCAGATGTTGGTCCCGTCTTGGTAGATATGAGGGCAGAAAAAGCCTCATCCCACTCCTTGTTCAGCAGACTGTTTGTCTGGATCTGTTTGAATTTTGTTCCAGATCAGAAACTTTCTGCATCATCAACCAAAGAAGGGCTTTATGGGATTTGGTACAATGTAATCACACCCACACCTCTGAGACTTGTCTCTCAGATACACTTGGAGGATTATTCAGACACTCCTCACTGGGGAGCCCTGGGGACCAAGTGACAGTGTGGTTAATCATCATTACCATCCCTAGCTCATTCTTCTCCAGACTTCCCTGCTTGCCTTGTACCTCTGGCATTCATTATCCAATTTCCATGATGTGTTTTGGGGCCTAGCTTCTCTTGTATCCCACTTCAGAGGACAGAGAAGCTGTTGAATGACCCAGCAGGGTTTCTCCATTTGTCTTACCCTGCCGAGTTCAAGCAAGTCCTGAGCACTCACTCTGCTAAGCCCAGCTCCCAGGAGGATCCATTGTCTGGGCCTTCTCCTATTAAAGATAATTATATTGTTGTAAAACAACAGTGCTGATAATGAAGGCATTTGGGCAGCTGACTGAGAAGTTGACTATTAAATCCAGTTCTCCCTCCATTACTGTTTTAACTAGGATATATATCTATTTCAGAGATCGAGCTTTAAAAATTTTTAATCACTCTGCCTTTAACTCCATAGCTAGTTAATGGGGAAAATGAGCATTTTGGATTTCTGCAAGCAGCTTTTAAGAATATAACCTCTGAGAATCCTCATGATCAGGCAGAATAAGGTCTTCTTGGAATTTAATAGTGGCAGAGCCAGTGGCTACTCTATTGATTTGTTTTGATTGAGCACCCACTAGGTACCCAGAGCTGTGGTAGGTTCTCTCTGAGATAGAAGTACTGACTGATTGATTGATTCATTCACATAACAATCATTAAATGAGCACTTAATATACTCCTGTCACTGTTCTAACTAAGGGAGATACAATGGCAAACAAGACTGACAAACTGTTGTCCTCATTTTGTGTTCAGTCTAGATGAGGAGGTAGAGCTTCATGGCCTGACATGCTCCAGAGCAATGCTCACACACATTTCTGAAACTGCTAAGCTCCTTCCCGGAGTGATGTGATCAGGGTCCCTTTCCTGGAGAAGGCAGGGCTCAAACAAGTTCTCAAAGCAGGGAATTGAGTTGAGGAGTCCAACCGTAGGACCAGCCAGTGCTCCAAGAAAGAGACCCTTCAGTGACAGGAAACACTGTGACAAGATGGGGTGGGAGGTATGGGGAGGGCAGCCTTTCTGGACTTAAGTCTGGTCTCACCATTAACTCATTTTGTGACCTTGGGCCATCCCCTTCCCTCCCTGGAGCTCAGTTTCTTTATTATAAAATGAAAGGATTGCATCAAAGTAGAGCTTTCAAACCTTTTGTTCTTGCTGTTCTTAACAGTGGGAACTGCTTTTCAGACAATGATGTTCAAGGAATTCCAATACATAAAACTGATGCAGTCCTAACCTGCATGGCTCAAGGGGTTGGGCATCGTCCCACAAAGCTATAAGTCGCTGGTTCGATTCCTGGTTAGGGCACACACCTGGGTTGTCAGCCAGGTCCCTGTTGGGGGCCTGCAAGGGGCAGCTGATTGATGTTTCTCTCACATCTCTCTTTCTCCCTCCCTTCCCCTTTCTCCAAAAATAAATAAATAAAATCTTAAAAAAAACATACACAGGTGAAATGTTTTAAAGGTTAGGGACTACATCAGCACCACCCCCAACCCAGCTTCCTCCTCACCCTTTTGTGGACAGTCCCAAGGCATCCCTGTAAAAGTCTTGAACTCTGTCGAACCTTCTGGGAAGGCAGTGGGCCTATCTCTCCAGAAGTTCCCTTCTAATGCTGAAGTTCCAAGTCTGCTCACTCTGCATGATACTCCATTCAGTTAGACTACTATTCAGAAGTATTTTTCAACTCATTTCTCCAATGTCAGAATTTAAAAAATATTTGGGATGTAGTTAATTTGTCAAGATAGTTGCTGAATTATTCTTTCCTTCTTTCATTCCACACACATTCACGAAGTCGCAATATGGAAACAATGCAGTAGATCAAAATTGAAAATGAAAAAACAAAGTTATGATCCCTGAGGATTGTGTAGCATATGAGAAGTGAATATGCAAATCAGACAGACAGACATCCCTGTCATGGGAAGGTTTATGGTCTAGTAAGAGAGAACGATAGGCCCTGGCTGGCGTAGCTCAGTGGATTGAGTGCAGGCTGCGAACCAGGCATTGCAGGTTCGATTCCCAGTCAGGGCACATGCCTAGGTTGCAGGCCATGTCCCCCAGCAACTGCACACTGATGTTTCTCTCTCTCTCTCTTTCCCTCTCCCTTCCCTCTCTAAAAATAAATAAATAAAATCTTAAAAAAAGAGAGAGAGAGAGAAAGATAGTATATGAGCAAAGAATAAACAAGAAAATAATTGCATACTATGGTAAACCTATGAAGAAATAAATGTAATTTGATAGACACTAATAACAGGGAGGGCATTTTATTCATTAATTTATTTCATCAGTCCCTCAAACATTTCCAGAGCTACTACTACCCACAGCGCATGGTACCCTACTTTGGAGATTTTGTAATGAATGAAACAAACCCCAACAATCCTCTTTGTTTAGGGGCTTATGATTTGAAAAAAATTCATCTCTGATTTTTATTAGGAGGCAAATTTAAAAAAAAATAAAAACCTGAATTATGAGAAAATGTGTGTGTATCCCCACACACATTTGGGGAAAATGTAAAATATCCCCAGATTTTGCTTTTGAGACTGGGACATAGGAAGTGATTTCACAACAGGCAGACGTGCATGCACACTCTTCCTCCCCCTTCCCAAACTGGGAGTCAGAAGGTCTGAGTGGAAATCAATCGCAGCAATTTATTTTTAACTTCTTTCTGCTTAGCCAGGATTGATTTTTGTCTTGGTGATCAATGGCACGGAGAACAGCTCCATGGCCCAAGCAGCTGTTCAAGTGCTCGGTCTGGTCGGCCCCACATCTATCGAACAGAACATTAGAAGCTGATTATGAAAGTAATAGAATGAAGATGTTTAAGAATGGGCTTGATTACCCCTGACTTCCTGGTGAGGAATGCCTGCAGGGAGGGACTGCTGCATGCGTGAGACTCCAGAGAAGCACAGGGCTTGTCCCCATTGGGCGGAAGGGCACTGGGTGCAGCCTGGAAAAAGGGAGGCATGCGGATTAGCTGCTTGTTTGCCAACCCGACTTCCTTCCTCCCTTCTTTTTGGGTTCTCCCTTTTCTTCCCTCCTGTATCTCATCTTTACTACACTAGCTACTATTAGATTTGGAACAGCAAGCAAAACATATGTTGCATAAAAATAAACGACAGAAAGAAATTGATTGGCTTTTCCCTCTGAGCTTCTTGGGCTTTAAAATTGCCTCATTTTTAAACCTCCCTTGTCTCCTCCTCCTTCCTTGTCTTCTAATCCAGTGTGTGTGCTGTGGGAGCCTTGTAGCCTCTCGAGGCCAGAGAAGATGTTTTTTCTCTGAAAAGTGCTTCTGGAAGGGCTGCCCACCTTGTAACAATGTGCAGTGATAAGTCCACTGAACGCAGTTAGAATGGAGCATCTGCCATTCCCAAGGCCTGCTGTCCGATTCTCCAGCATAAACGCCTGCAGTTTGCCTGCCTGCCTCTGGTAGCGATGGCTTCCAGATTGCAATATGGAGAAATAATCAAAGTGCTCTTAATATGATTGTGTTTATTATTTCATTGTACTCTGTAATTGCTTCTTAGGTGCTCGGAGTGTTCAGTGTGGGAGGGAAGGCATAGAAATGCTGGCTTCCTTATTCCCTGTGAGGTATCTGAAATGAGTCCTTTTGAAGTGGATTGAACATAACTTTTCTGTATATAGTTCTCAGCAGTTTCTCATTTAAGATGTGTCCTCCACCTTTTTCTATAATTTTTACCTCTTAGTTAATTTTCTTACTGGATAATCTGTAGTTCTTGGAGAATCAATTATATATTAGCAACAGCTAAGACTTACTGAGTGGTTAGTGTGAGCTAGGTTTATTATTAATGCATTTAATCTTTATGACATCCTATGAAGGAAACCCTACTCTTAACCTCCTTTTTGCAAAAGAGGCACAGAGAGGGTAAGTCATTTTCCCAAGATCACACAGCCAATCTAGAGTGGAGCAGAAATTTGACCTAGGCTGGCAAACACCAGGGCTCCTTTCTTAATCACTACATTCATTCTGCTCTTTAAATGAGAAGGAGTTACAACAGACACTTTCTTACTTGTCTGAAGCAAATTGGGTCAAGGGGTATGTATGGAATGGTAAGTAGAAACAGAAAGCTTTCATACAAAATAACTGCTTGAACCATATTTGTGAAGTCACTGACCACAAAGGAAAATGGCCACATAGAACCTTCGGATATAGGAGCTTAAGAAGACCTTTCTGCTGAGGAAGCTGGGACCCAGGAAGTGAAGAGATAAGGAACATAGCAGATGTGACATCTTTGAGTTCTCGCTTTGTGTCAGGCACGTATGTGTTGGGCCTTGTCTTGTAAGTGGGCCCATGGGACTATTTTAAGATAAAACTGAGATCTGGAAGCAGTTAAATCCTTTTTTCCCAAAGGCCCTAATAGTCATTGGGTAGGGAGTTTTGAATTCCTTATCTAGGCTTATGTTCCAGAGACTTTGTGAATTTTCGCAACAAACAAATAAATAAGTAACCCCAAAGTTACCAAAAGACTAAATTTTTGTTAACCCAGCTGTAATTCTTGGGCATTTGCTTCAAGTAGAACTGCATTGCTGATATGAACACTTCTGCAAAGATAAACAAACAAATACATAAATAAAGTTATAGTAAGATTATGAAGCAGTGTAGTGTATACTTTTTCCAAAAATGTCTAGCAAGAATGAAGCACAGTGTTTATGTCAGATACTGCACAGCAAGAACACTTAGTCAAACCTATACATGCCCACTTCTCTTGTCATACCCCCAAAGAACCTCTGCTGGGACCAACACCCCGTGACCCATCCTCCCGGATCTCTCGTCCTGCAACCTCTCCAGCTTGCTGGTGATCTTCTTCTTTCAAAATCCATCTCTACATTATTGCCCCCTTTTCTCTCCGTCTCTCCCTTTGTTATTTGAACAGTTTAGCCATTATCCGGCTTCTCTAGTCTTTCAACCTCAAATTCATCATTCCATTTAGCAAACAGAATATCCTTTAACATTGAGAACACAGTCCTTTCCTAAGCACATGCATGTCACACTGTGGAAGGCGACACAGGAGCTTGCTTATGCCTACATATCTGGAGTTAGATAAACATGCGCTTAAATCCCAGCTCAGCCCTCAACCATTTCCATGTCTTCATTGCATCACATGTAAAGTGTAGACAGGATAAATGTGGATTCTGCCATGCCTGACAGTGATTCTACTGTAATTCTAGAAAAAGCATGAAGATATGTTGAATTAACTATTATGGTTCTGAGGAGAGGATTTCTCTGTTCTGTAGCTCCTAGTCCCTACCCTGCTCAGGGTTCAATAGTATTGTCACTGACCATATGTTGTTATGTAGTCATCTTATATGTTAGGCTTATTTTTACAGAGAAATGGTGAATGCCATGAGGTCACCAGCCCCTGACTTCCATGGTACCTGGACACAGCCTGGGCACACAGTGCTGAACAGGGACTTGCTGATGTTTTGGTACATGTCACGTATGGTAAAACTAGAACCAGCATCCATAATGAAATATGTAAACATGATTAATGTTTAAATGTTTAATGTTTAATGTTAAAGAACATCTTGTAATCTGCTTCCCTGTTTCCCACAAGAAAGCACACTCTCTAATCGCCCTTGGTTCTCCATACCGTATTGTTGCCAACCACTCAAAGGCATAATTGACGTAGAATCATGACCCACTTGTAAAAATCCATGCAATTATCTCCACTTTGTGTTTTTGTGATCTTGACTCAGCAACCATAGGCTGAAGCAGCCTGACAATGTGAAAAGACACTGGGGTATCAAGTCAGAGTTCTGAGGTTGGCTTTGAACCTCACCTTTTAGTGAAAAGGTAAACTAAAGTGGCTTGTCAGGGCCTCTGCCCCCTAATTCTAAAATTGAGATGTGATTAGACCTCACTCACAGGGTTATACTCTGACCAAATGAGATTTTAAGTCCAGTAATGAAAATTAATGGTGTAGAGCACTCTATAAATATTAGTTGTTATGATGTGGTACCAGGTACTAAGAGAGGGTTAATAGGAACAAGACATAATGTCTACCCTCAAAGATATTATAGTACAAGAAATCTAAGTCATATCCACTTTCCAGTAATTCAGGAGCAGCTGGTAAGTGCAATAAGAGGGTCACTGAAAAAAAAGCCCTGGGAGTCAGAGGAAGATGAGGTGAGACCCAACTGGGCAACTGGGGTGTGGGAAGGCTGTGTTAAGGAGGTAGTTTTGTCATAAGCCACTGTGAAACTCGCTGATGCTGGAGCCTTTGAGTGATCTGTGCCTTGATGAATCCCTCCCAGTAACTGGTCCTAAAGTAGTCATTCTTTGGAAAGGCTCTGCAGTTGATACTTCAGACTTGTTCTGGCTTATACAGTACAGTGGACATTGCCAGGATTGAAAGGCTCAAGTTCAAAAACAGGCTTTGCCACTCTGAAGCTGAGTAACCTTATGCATGGCTATTAATTTATCATTGAGCAGGGCTGCTTTAATAACTGTGTCATCCCTACATGGTCATGTGTAAGCGCAGACAGTGCATACAGAGTGGTGAACATGAAGACCGACTCTCACAGTGATGCTTCTGTGGGGGAGGACAGGAGAGGCGTGACCCAGGGCATGCAATGGGGAATCTCCGAGAAGTAGTGGTTAGCATTTCACAAATATTCATGGCTCTCTTGGGTAGGTGGCACTATTTTCTAAGAAACAGCTTGGCAGATGGTTTAAATCCATCCACTGCTGCCCCAAAATTCACTCTCAAGGCATGCAAATCCTGTGTTTTCAAAGTTGTGCTACAATACCTAGCAACCCCCCTGGATCCCCAAGATTGTCTGGAAATCCCGTGTCTCAAAAAAGCATCCCTAACTTCTCTAGAAAATGACTGATTTTGTTGTCTTGCCCTTTTAAGATATTTAAAATATCTCGAACATATCAATGAAATTAATCATTCTCTAAACAGCTGTGCATCCCTGACATTCATCCTGTGTGACGGAAGACACTCTGTTCTCTCGCTCTGGCCATCCATTTCCTGCTTGTCTTGTCACTGTCCTCATTGCTTCTGACCATTCAGCCTGTGGAGAGCTGTAAGCCTCATTAGCAAATTTCCGTGCTGCACACCATCAATAGCATGGGCACATGTGGATCACCAGCTTGATTTCGGCTATAAAAGGATACCACAAACTGGGTGGCTTATAAACAACAGAAATTCATTTCCCACAATCCTGGAGGCTGGCAAGTTTAAGGTTAAAGTACTGGCAGATTTGATGTCTGGTGAGGGCCCACTTCCTGGTCTAGAGTTAACTGTGCTTTCACATGAGGGAGGAATAAGGGTGTTCTCTGGGGTCTTCAGGGTTCTAATATCATTTGTGAGGGCTCCACCTTCATGATCTGATCACTTCCCAAGGTCCCCACCTCCAAACACCATCACATTGGACATTGAATTGCTTTTTTTTGCTTTGTTTGTTTTATCCTCACCAGAGGACATGCTTATTGATTTTAGAGAGAGGGTAAGGGAGGGAGAGAAACATCAGTGGGTTGCCTCTCATGTGCACAACAAGTGACTGAAGCTACAACTCATGCATGTGCCCTAACTGGGAATCGAACCTAGGAACTTTTGGCTTATAGGACAGTACCCCAACCAACTGAGCCACTGACCAGGGCTGTGGGTTGTTTTAATGTATGACCTCGTGGGATGTAGGGTGGGGAAACAAAATTCAGTCTGTTGCAATTTGCCAGTGAAAATACTTCTAAAATCTTTAGGTTCCTAGATACATACTACAGATCATGTTTAACATCCTAATTATTGTATTTGTTGAACACTATAGTTAAATGAAAGCATTTTATTACCTCATCTCATTTACTTCTCTGTAAGAGAAGGATAATTATTACTCATTACATTTTTATAGAAAAATAATCCTGAAACTCCAAGAGGTTCATTACCATGCCTAAAGTCACACGTCTGATAATTGATTGAGCCGAACTAAAATCACAGATGTTGCAGATACCAGAACCTTACAGCTTCTTTCTTCCTCTCCTTCCTACCACTTTGCTTTGATTTTATGAAATTCTGAGATACTATATAAAAGAAGGAGGCTAGTGTCTGGCTTGGGAAGGCTTCAATTAACTGACCTCATAATGTCCACCCACATAAAGGAAATAGGCTATGTCGTATCTCGAGTCAAAGAGAAAGGCTTATATAATCTAGACTCTTTATAATATCTTCTCTTGCTTCTTCTCAGTTCCACCTTTTACAAAATGATATTAAACTCAGTCTGCAAGAGAAAGGGGCAATTTTCAAAGAGGAAAGGGACAGTGTTTCAACAGTAAGTTTTAAAATTTCTCTTTAGAATATCCATAGATATTATTTTCTTCTTTGTGTGTGAAGCTCTGGCATCCTGAATCTAGAATGCTCAAAGTAGATTTTCTAGGTTTTAACCTTTTTCTATTATTATATTAACTGGGAGTATCCAGATGCTGCCAAATTTTATACTTCAAATTGACAATTTAAATCTGCATTTGTTTTTTTTTTTATTTCTGCCCTCTGCCTTTTTACCAGCACCACCCTAAAAAATATACTAAGAGGAAAACACAAAGAACTTCCATTTCAAAGGATTAGGTGGGCATCTTAAGAACTTCTTCCCCTCCCTCTAAATTATAAGAGCCAGAACACTAAGATAAGGCTTGCAGCCAGTAATGGTTAAATCTCTGGCAAAATCACTTTGGCTTTATCATCTCCATCAGTGATCTTCTTTGTGAAGTCATCCTGCTGAGGACAACAAGAATTTCAGTCCTCTGTGTCTGCTCAGTTCTGGCCAGGTGGCCCATTTAGCTACCCCAGCACTTTCTAAAGCCTCCAGATTGCATATATAAGTTGTCGCCCTGGTCAGTTATCATAAAGCCTCCATGACGTTGGACTGACATAGACATCTGCCTCTAGTTCAGCAAGGACAGGAATATGCATTGAGTGCTTAGGATGTGCCAGGTTCAGGGTTAAAGCTCTTTACATGCTATATTGTGCTTAATCCTCATGATAACATGTTAATAGGTAGTAGTAGTATTTTCATTTTCCAGAAGAAATTAGGATGATTCAATTACTTGTCCATAGTCACAAAACAAACAGGTGGTGGAAGCAGGATTCCAAAAAGCAGGTGTGGAATCCCAACCAAAGTTACTGTAATGCTTAAAGATAGGTGGGGTGGGGGGGAAACCAGATTCTTTGAAAATACATAACTGGAAAATTATCAGGTCCAAGCCTTTTATTATATTTGACAAAACAGACATAGTGAATGAGGCACACTGATTCTTCTTCTGGTGCTGGTGGGGACTAGACACACAGCCTTTGTCCCATGCTTTTATAACTCACCACCTTTTCTGTGCCTTACTGACATTCCCAGTATGCAGTGAAGGCTTCAGGAAGTTGCTTGGCAGGGCTGGTGAAGGTGGCAGCGGCTTTGTAAGTATTTGTTAGCCAGTGAGTGTGCCGGCAACCTCAGTACACATCTTCTCTAGAACGTCTGCCACACACACACACAGCTAGAGAGAGAGTGTCAGTGTCTGTAGTGTCAACTCTGTTGTCCCAAATCTATTCTTGGTGAAGCTACATTGAGTTTATTATGTTAGGGCCCTGAAATAAATGTTTACATATGAATCTGTTTCACAGGAGGTTCAGCCTCAGTGAGAGTGTTGTATTAGATATCAGACCCACTCTTTCTAAAAACAAGGAGGTAAAAATGTATATTCCATTAATATCATAAAATCTCCAGGACCGAAATGGAGCAAACACCAGTTTTACAAACAGTGAAATTCAAGATCAAACAGCCTAGCATAGGAGATGGCCCATACGGTGTCTCATTGTTCCCACTGCTGTACATAATGATTCAGGCACATGATGTGTCACCTTAGCAAAGTACTTTTGGAAAATGAGCTCAAGATTGCAGAGGTGACATAACCCATCATGCAGAGGGTCGTCCTGACATTTACAGTAATACCCTGATGAGACCTACGGCCATTTATTGACTCGTGTGGCCCAGTAGTCAGAAGCCTGTCTTTGTTCTTGAAAAAGAAATGTGATCTTTGAAAGAATTGTGTAGGTGGGAAGAAAGAGAAAAGCCTAACAATGTCAAGTTTTATTTTAAATAATCTGAATAGAATTAATGAACAAAGAAATTGGGAAAGTTAATTCTGTATCATAACTTGCCTGGCTCCCTCTCGTTTCTTTATGGAGGAGCGAACAGTGCAGAGGCTGTGTGGAGTAACTAACGTGTGTCTGTATAGGTGGTCATTTCTCTTGGCTTAGCCCCATTATTCACATTATAGTGGACCCAGCAAGGGCTCTAGCTGGAAAAGCTTCTAAATGTCACTTTCCGTGATGGCAACAATTCTTGTGTAAGCCAAATTTATTTCCATTATGGTCTCTCTTATTCTCAGATTCCAAAGCAGCGCCCTTCATCCTGTGCAACAATAGAGCATTGATTTCTCAAGGCTGATAAATTGATATGAACTCTCACATAGAAATAGCTGCCTTGCTACTAGGCATCCTGTCTGGGAAACTGGAAGTTGAGTGACATGGAATCTATTCCCCTCCATGGAGAGGAACCAGCATAAGAAGCTTGGTAATCAAGTGGTTCAAGTTCCAGCTTCACCATTCACTTGTGGTGTGTCTTCAAAGCCTTTGAGAGCTAGTGTGCATACAGGAATGCTTCACATATATTAAAAACTCAAAAAATGTTATGTTATTAGTATTTTTACCTTGTAAAGTACTAGTAATGTTATTAACAATAATATTAATAGTGATAATGATTATTGTGGATATAAATAATCATGCATGTAAAACACTCATCACATAATTGATACTCAGAAATGGTAGTTACTGCTTTCCTTCTCAGATTACTTAATGCCCATTTATGAATTCTCGAGACACTACAAATTTACTTCTGTCTATGGTAAAAGCAGGCCCAGTATGACTCAAAGCCAAGTTTTTTGGGGAACAGATTTCTCTGTCTCTTCCAGGGTAAACCATCATCCAGAAGCAAAATAGAAATTAAAGAAAAACAAAAGGACATGTCAGGTTAGACTTGGTTACAGCAAGACTGGGAACGAGTCAGAAGAGACAGATGTGTCTAATGGCCAATGCACTTGTCCAAAGGAATCATTTTCACTGGCCAGAAGCCCAATTAAACCTGTAAAATGGAAATGCAGAAAATCAGATTAACGAGCCAGTCATTAGTGAGGAAAAGACCCAGCTAATTCTGTGTTTAGCATGACGGATGGGCCCAGAGCAAATAATTGGATGACATTCATCAAATGTAAAATAAAAGGCGTTGCTGAAAGGGAGAGTGGTAATAATCTCTGGGATTTACAATGCCAGAAAATTTGCTTGTAAGGAAGAGAAAAGTTCATCAAAATAGATTAATAGTCACTAAACTTTATTCCTTTCTAGCGTGGTTGCCAGAGAGCCACAAAAAGAACAGAGAGGCAGCACATGCACTAGCCTGGTATCACCCCAACCTTGTGAAGGTTCTGTTCGCAAGGGTAGGGGGGTGTTGCTAAGGCTTCAGTTTGGAGATAAGTGCCTGTGCCACCCAAAGACTGGGCAGGAATGGAGAGTTCTCTACATCCATGGTTTAGAGACTAAACACTGGAGGAAATCAAACTCAAAAGTCTCTCCAGTTAAGCGGATTAGCCACAATTCATTATTCAGTTAGTAAGTTTTGACCCCTGCCTTGTGCCTGACATTTTTGGGATATGTTCATTCCCAATTAAGGGTCTAGGTTAGGCTAGGGTCATATTCTGGCCATGACAATGAAAGACTGTGTGATGTCGGGCAAGTTAGTTGATTTCTCTCAGCCTCAATTTCTTGACCTGTAAAGTAGAAGTATGATCTATATCTATATATATTTTACATATATATATATATATATGTACATAATACTTAATACATGTGCATGTGAGGTATGGTTTATGAACTGCTTATCATAGGATCTTTCATGTACTAAGGTTTTACTGCATGGTAGTTCTTACTACTCTTATATTTTCTCACCTCTTCCAAGAAGACATTATTTTGCAGATACAGCATAAATGCATGATTGATTTTCTGGGAAAATGAAGAAATACAAACATATACACACATGCCAGTTATAGAAATTTTTTAAAAATTTAGGATGTTGGAATCAAGGAAGTACGTTGCTGCTACAGTGAGGTGAATAAGATGAATGGAGAAACCTTTGTAGTCACAGGAAGAGGAATACAGGGTTAGAGCCGGACTTGACTGGGTTCAAATTCATCTCATCTTGGGCAAGCCACTCAGTATCTTACAGTCTCTGTAAGGTTGAAGTGAGGCTTAAACTAGATCGTTTATACAAGGGCTACATGCACTTCTGGAGCATGAAAGATGAACTCTATCAATGACAGTGAGACCAGCTCGGCCTGGGATTGGGAAGTTACGACCTCATAGTAAGATGTGGGGGGATAATCATAGGAATGTGTGTACCATCAGAGTAAATGTTGAAAGTGTGGTAGAAATGGAAATAACCAAGTTCAGGAGTTGAGAGAAGGGAGACATGATAATGAATTGATGGCATCCCAAAGAACTCCTGGGTCTCACACTGAGCTTTGGAGCATCCGTTGGATTTTGACGGTGCAGAGAGGGGCATGGCCAGGGCGAGGACAGAGCTGCAGGAACCAGCTTGGTATTGCTATTAGATACTCTGATATCAGAGGCCCTGGCAGAACCTCTGGGCTCCTTGGGCTTCATAAGCCCCTTAATAGTTTGGATCATTTTGTGGTGTATCTACAGTGTGATTTCCATCTTTATGATTACTCAGCCACCAGCTCTTCTAGGTTCTGTGTGTGAGTGTGTGGGAAAGAGAGTCTGTGTGTGTGCAGGGCAAGTGTCTCTGATGCCAGTCTAATTCACAAAGGGTCAGGACAGTGAAGTTCCGGGAGTCCTATGGAGAACTGATTTTTAAGCATATAGTAAGTGAGCAGAGGATATATCTTTGAATTTACAAGCTATCCCTGGGTACACGGTCTCCTTTGGGAGTGATGGAACCATTTTAGAACTACTGAAGGGGGGGTGATTACACAAAATTGTCAATGTGCAAAATGCCACTGAAGTATATACTTGAAAACTGTTCATTTTACATTATATGAATTCCACCTCAATTAAAAAGAAGTCTATCATCACTGTAAGTGTAAAATTCAGGAAACTAACTGCATCTGGGAGGGAGGCAGGGGTCAGGATAGCTGAGGGACACAGCGGCACAGAGGTGTATGTCAACTGTCGTTGAAGTTCTAGGTCTGTGCTGCTCCAGATGTGGTCCTCAGACCAGCAGCAGCAGCAGCATCTGGAAACTAGTTAGAAAAGACAGTTCTTAGGCCCCACCCCAGACTGATGGAATCAGAGGCTGTGGGTGGGGCCTGGCAGTCTGAGTTTTAACAAGCTTTCTGGGCGATTCTGATGCACACTAAAGTCTAAAAACTGACGTAGGTTTGGGGTTGGCAGATACATATACATGTATTGGTTTTATAGTTAAATAACGCCAAATTACACAAACAAATAAGTAAATAAGGTCATACAAAGACTAATGGTGGCTGTTTGAAACTCAGGATTATGTTTTAATCTGAGTCTGTGTAGTTGAGATTTATTTAAAAGAGAAAAATAAAGAGTGTCCAGTAACTCATTGATCTTAATATGTCAACACCTTGCCTCTAAGCCAAAGCAGAACAATGTAGATTCAGAACAGATGTCTTACCAAGAAAAAAAAAAAGTCCTGGAATACCAGACAAAAATGGTTCTAATTAGAAAATAGAGATGTAAGGATAACAGTGAACATCAGGGGGAAACTACCCTCTCCTCTTGGTTCATAGCCAAAGTCTTTGCACCAAGTTTTTGCAAGGTTCTGCCTTCACACTGACTCTAACATCTGCTCTACCTGGCAGCTTACGGTGCCTGATTTGTGGGCTTCCAGTCTGTGTGGAGCCAGAGGGAGCCATGGGAGGTGCCATCTCTCAGAGTGAGAAGCCATGGTTGGATTTCAATAGAGATGTTAGACCCCTCCTGCTCTCAGCGCCGGCTGTGGATGGGTGCCAGGTTTGGACCCGAGTAGGAGGACTGGCTTTTCTCCAGCAAGTGCTTGGGCCTAATGAGGACGGAGCACGTGCCTCCAGCAATAGCCTCCTCAGCACAGCAGCCTGGTTGCTATTGTCATCTGACTGTTTCTCTGAACAGGCTATGTTATCATCTGTTGTGAATATTAATTTCCCCTGGGTTAGGATGATTGGGCCGAGAGCAGCCATCTGCGGAGCTGTGCCACACTGGCAGGACTTTCTGCCAAGCCCAGGCTAGAGGACTGTTTCCTGGAGTGGTTCCTAGGTGACTGTAAGAATCCCTACTTTCCTGAGTGAGGTTCCAGAGCCTAGCCCCCCAGCCATGACAGCAGAACTGGAACTCAAACCCAGGTTTCTGACTTTTAAACCCAGAGTTCTTTCTCTGACTTTTGATGCCTTTATGTAAGTCCCTAAATATCTGCTTAATGCATTAATTTTTAACTACAAAGGAAAAAAATGTGCTCAGATCAGAAGTAAAGTTAATTTCAAGGTAATGAGAACTTTAAGCAATAGTAATTATCAGAGCAAGAAAAAAAAATTTCTTCGACCATCATGTCCTGGCTGCAATGGATTAAAAAGTTTTTTTAAAAAAAGAATAAGTAGATCATGGGTACAGACCACATTGATAGCTTCTCTGTTTTCAGTTTAAAATATTTATTAGGTGTGTACACATGCAGAACATAGTGACCAAATAGAGTCCCTGCTCTCACAGAAAGTGCCAGCCGAGGGGAAAGACTGTTGTCACTGCCCACTAATTCTCTGAGTGCCATCTCATGGGAGCAGCTCAGGGTGCCATGGGGTTGGAGGTTCAAAGCCGGCAAGGGATATTCTCTAAAAGATTGTCACAAACCTTTGTGGCTGTTGATGGAAAGGCTAATACTTTCCAACTTGTGCCATGGTCCATGGCCCCATCTGATCTCTTTGTGTTTCCTCCTAACTCAGGTAACAACTGGTGGCAGAGCCAGCTACTACGTGTCCTATCGAAGAGAGGCCTTTGCTCAGATAAAGCTGCCCAAGTACTCACTGCCAAAGGTATGTGCCACCTGCTGTCCTGGATCCTGCTAGGCGAAGCAGCAGGGAGAAGCTACCCTGGTAGGTGGTGGGAGGTTTGATTCCTGCCTGGGAGACAGCTGGTATTCAGCCTGACTTACCACTGCAGGGTTTGGCCTCTGCTGATGTTGCTGAATCTGGGTTCCGTGTTCTCCTCTCATCAGGGTACACAGGCAGGAGTTTTAATTTGCTACGACTCAAACATCCCACACAACCTTGAGTCATTCCCCAGGAGTGGTAGTGAAAGGATTTCACTACCTTTGGAATCTCTTCTGAGAACCCCTTCCTTTTGCAAGGGCTTTACTGCCCAACAGAGGGATGGGCTCAGAATGGCCCAGGTGGGAGCACAGATGCTATAAGTGTGTGTGCATAAAGGTCCACAGGTGAGTCTCCTGCTTTTCTTGCTTCTCCCTACATTTTAATGCTAAATATAAATGCACTGCCCATGTTCCACTCCCTTCTGTCACTATGACTAATGAGAAAGGAATAATTTAATACAATTTTAATGTCAAATGATGGCATGTTAACTCCACTATTGAAAAATTTTAAAACTTTAGCCATGCAGAAGCTTTTTATTTTGATGAAGTAAAACATCAGCAAGATGAAAAGGGAATCAACTGTATGGGAAAATATACTTTCCAATGATACCTCAAACAAGGGTTTGATCTCCAAAATATATGAAGAACTCACATGACTCCATTCCAGGAAGACAGACAGTCCAATTTAAAAATGGGCAAAAGACCTGAATAGACACTTCTCCAAGGAGGACATACAGAAGGCCCAGAGACATATGAAAGGATGCTCAGCATCATTAGCCATCAGAGAGATGCAAATTAAAACCACAATGAGAGACCACTTTGCACTGATCAGAATGACCATCATAAACAAATCAACAAACAACAAGTGCTGGAGAGGTTGTGGAGAAAAGGGAACCCTAGTGTGCTGTTGGTGGGAATGTGGACTGGTGCAGCCACTGTGGAAAACAGTATGGAATTTCCTCAGAAAAGTAAAAATGGAGCTGTCTTTTGACCCAGCAATTCTACTGCTGGGATTATACCCTAAGAATCCTGAAACACTAATTCAAAAAGAACCTATGCATCCAATTTACAATAGCCAAGTGCTGGAAGCAGCCTATGTGCCCATCAGTAAATGAGTGGATTAAAAAACTGTGGTACACTTACACAATGGAACACTATGCAGCAGCAAGAAAGAAGGAGCTCCTACCCTTCACTGCAGCATGGATGGATCTGGAGAGCATTATGGGAAGTGAAGTAAGCCAGGTGGTGAAAGACAAATACCATATGATCTCACCTATAAGTGAAACCTAATCAACAAAAGAAACAAGCAAGCAAAATATAATCAGAGACATTGAAATAAATAACAAACTGACAGTAACCAGAGGGGATGGGGAAGTGAGATAAAGGGGGAAAGAGAGGGAAGTGTTGTCAGGGAACATGTATAAAGGACCCACGGACAAAGCCAAATGGAGGAAGGATGGAGGGTGGGAGGTAAGGGTGAGTGGGGCAGGGGAAAGTGGTGGTGGGAAAATGGAGACAACTGTATTAGAACAACAATAAAAAAAGAAAAAATATGAAACCTAACTCTATGGACCTCATTTCCTGTGAATAATAGGTTTTTTGGGGAAGATGGATTTTAGAACTTCATTGTGAACATGGAGAGGACATCATTGCATCACCTAATAAGGCTGCAAAGAAGCAAAGTCTCAGGTTGACTATATATCAAAAATAATGTTAGAAAGAATTGGGTCTCTAAGCTGGTGCTAGGAAATATATTATGACAGGCTACCCGTGTATAGGAATGAACTGTGCGAACAAGTGTTGGGGAAGCCAATAGAAAATACATGCAGAGACCCTATTTTAAGGGAGAGTACGGTTCATTCAACAAACTAAAAACTGTTGAGTAACTGGGTCTCAGAGATAGGTGAAGAGGCTGAAAAGGTGGTTAGGAGCCATATTAAACAGCCTCAGAGGTCATGGGAATCAGTTTCTCCTTTTCTCCACCCTTTCTGTGATTGGCTTTTATAGGACAGCCGTACAGAATGGTGGCTGCAAGATGTACTCATCAGATTTTCTAAACCTGAGCAGGAAAGAAGTGTCCCTACCTACAGAAGATGAGGAAAGGGATTTTCTTAATCATGCTCTTTCTAAAGGACAATGGCTCCTCATAGGGACCTGATGATTTCAATGTGTTGGCCTAGGAAAAAGAGTTTCAGGAACTTTCCAAATCATCTTTCTAAACCATCTTTCCAATGTAGGGCCTAGTCTGTGTATGTGTCCATGTTTTATGTATATTTTAGCCTTCTCAGGAAAACAGGCCGTTCTCTTCCCTGTGGCCAGTGTGGCCGCAGGTAGGGACAGATGAAGTCTGGATTTGATCATAACCCTAGAACACTCCATTAAGAGTTAGCAAACCATGGCCATTTATTGTGGTGGAATACCATCCACGCAGCCCCTGTTATAGAACTTCATCCAGATCAGCTTCTCATTAATATGAAGGCTGCTGTGAAGATAGCTGGATGATTATTGATTCTCCATTGTTAGCTGACATTGGTTCAACTTTTCATAGGAGGTGAAGACAGAGGGGGTGGAGGGAGATTGGTTCTTCCTATTTTTAAAAGTGGAAATGGCTTTTAAGCACCTTGCTGCTGTTCATGTAGTTCTGTGGCTGCTGCCGGGCATCTCACTTAGGAACAGAAGCAGAGAAGCTCCCTGTCATCACTGCCCTCACACCTCTGTTCCTAGCCCGTCTGTTCAGAATTGGCTTGCCTGGGGTAGCAGTGGCTTTGGAGTGTTTTGCAGAGAACAAAATGAATGTCGTGTATAATAAGCAGCATTACCGGGAGCAGCAACCTCACACCAAGCCCTCCAAACCCAGTCCCTGGGCATCGGGTTTGCATTTCAAGCCAACAGGCATGAGAAGCACAACAGAGGGCAGTAAAGACAATGAAGGGGAGCCATGGCGGCCCAGGAAGAGGCGACAGAGTGTGTGAGCATCACTAGCCATCAGAAAATCTGAGCTCTCATTGCAGCTCTGCCATGTACTTATCTACGAGCCCAGGTCTTATCTGTGCAATGGGCATTATTGTACCATTTGACAAAATTGTGAGGATTCAACCAATGGCTCGTTGTTGACTAAGTGGAAAGTGCTGGACAAGTCTAAGCAATGAATGTGATCCAAGGGAAACTATGGTGGATGTTTTTAACCTGCTGACCATGGAGATCTGTGTTCCTTGTGGGGTCACATCCCAGACTGCCCTTGGACTCCGTGTTGCCCGAGTCCCTCACTTTACCACTCTGACTCCAATACAAGCTCTTTTGTGTCCTAAATTCTGAACTTTTCCTTAACTTCTTACTTTAATAGTCATTTCTATATGAGAAATTTTTTTGATATTTGTTTTTTCTAATTGTTCAATTATAGTTGTCTCCGTCCCTCCCCCCCATTACTCTCCTCTGCCCTACCCACCCTCCACCTTTCACATTCAATCCTCGCCACCCCTGTTGTCTTTGTCCCTGGGTCCTTTATACATGTTCCCTGACTTGACCCTTCCCCTTCTTTCCCTTGTTCCCTCATTTCCCCCCTCCTCCCTCCCCTCTGGTCACTGTCAGAGTGTTGTTTATGTCCATGTCTCTGGTTCTATTTTGATTTTATGTTTGTATGTGGGACTCAGTTTGTTAATGATGGTGTTGAACTTTACCTCAGTCCTGTGCTTCTGGAAAACAGAAATATGTAAAAAATCTTCCCCTCACCCTTTGTGTTCCTGGACATGGCTTCCTACAAAGAATTCCCCTTCCTTATTGCCTTCATAAGACACCCATGTCCCCAGTCTTCACTTTTGACTACACCAGATCCCCATTCTTGGTTTCATAAGTGATTAGCTGGACTGTTTGTCCCTGCTGACCAAGCTGTACCAAATGCTTGCTAATTTGATTTTACCAGCATAAGTTCAGCTTTTTTTTGTCCCTGAAGCCCCTACACTGACCCACTCTTGAGCATATGGGAGCATTGGGAGCTTACGTGAGCATTGCAACTCAGAACAACCCCTCTTAACAGCCCCTCTGGGGATCGACTCTAAGGAGAACAATTTTCTAGTTGTGGGATCACACCACCTGCTCACCCCACCCCTCACAGCCACTTCTTTGTAGCCTTGTACTTCTCCATGGAAAAGTAATTCTTTTCTGCCCTCACCTGAAGTACTTGCAGATATGATAACAGTGTCACAATAGTCTTTGCAAATAAAGTCTCTTTTTATCTGTCTGCATTTGTTTTCATTTGACAGTAGAATATAGTTAATCCTGATTTGAATAATAAAAGAGAAGAGAGGGAAATATAGTTAAAAAATTTATTATAATGATAATGGCAATGATATTAACCTTTTTCTCAATTTCCTCAGGAAAATTTTTCTTAATTTTTACATTTCCCCAAGTGCTGATTTGCCCTTCCTTGCTGTGTCACAGCCACACTTCTTAAAGAGTTATCTGTAATTCTAACCTCTTTTCTCACTTGCTATTCACTCTTCAACCCACGGCCAGCTGCCCTGGGCTCTGCCACATCCATCACACTATTTCACCAAAAATCTTCCAGCCATTGCTACCAGTGACTGCCCGTGTGTCCAACAGATATTTCTAGTTCTTTCTCTTTTTATACCTCTCTGTAGCACTTGGTGTTCTTGGGGAGAAAAATCCATACCGATCATCTTCCCTTTGATAATATTTACTTCTGATTTTCTTTCCTGGATTCTGCTACCCTTGCCAGCTTCTAAATGTGGGTGTTTTAAATTCCTTATGCATTCTGCATGGTTCCCGCATGACCTCATTCCTTTTCTTCATATTGGTGACTCCTATGTCAACAGCCCCAGCCCATATCTCTCCACTGAACTCTGCACTGCATCTACAACTGCCTGTTCAGATTACATCCCATTAATGGTTCCACTTAACGACTCCAGAACTGAGCTCAGAGCCTTCACCTTATATCCCGTATACCTCTTTCTTCTCCCATGGGTACTTACTCTGTTTATTTACTCAATAAGCTTATGTTAGATATCTGCCATGTGCAAGATGCTCTGATACGTACTAGAAATAAAGTGATAAATAAGAGAGGCATAGTTTTTTGCCCTCTGGGAGTTTACAGTCTAATGAGAAAGAAATAATTGCACAAGTGAATATTTAATTATGATTTTAATGACTCTTTGAAAAACGCAGAGAATTTTGTAAGTCAGATATGTGGGATATTAAAGATATGTCCTTCTCCCTTACCCCCATAGAGCTTACCTCCTTAATATTTCACTGATCCATTTCTTAGAGTTCTTATAGAAAACCTGCTCCTTAGTTCAGCCCCTCATGCATTTGCAATGACCTAGATTGTTGCAATGACCTTTTACTAAGCCCCTTTCCCTTCCCTGCTTAAATCCACTCTTTACACTGCTTCCACTATGAAAATGACCACGCAATGAAGCTAATCTTCACCAACTCGGTGTCTGCATCTATCAACTCTAATCTTTATTTTCTCCCACTTAAACACTTTTTTCACTAGCTTTGCGCTTCCTTCTGTGTGAATTTCTGTGCGCCATTCAGAACCCCTTGTGATGTGGCCACTCTATCCTCACTGTCCCCAGAAGATAACTGCTTTCAAGCTATCCCAAGTTCCACACATTTCCTTGATTGCTCCACCCTTCCTCTTACCTATATAAGCCTTTCTATGCCTATCACCATTTTCAGTATCTCTAGGCAGCACATCAGATTCACAGAAGGCCACAAGAGCATGTGATGTCTCTGTCACCAGGTGGGCATCTTCCTGAGGTTAGGTTCTATATTTGTTTCTGTCTGTATTTATATTATGGTGTTTGGCACATAGTATATGCCAAAGAACACAGGTCTCTCTAAAATGAAGTTATATTAGGCCCAGATTACAAGAAAATGTTTCAGTAACAGGGAAGTATTTTCACTATTTTCTCCTAGGAGGTCACAGGTTTAGGTTTTCAAAAAGCAGCTCTGTTTCTCCCCAGTTACTCTGTTGGGAGGGTATAGAGGAGCTGTTATTTATAATAGTTTTAGTATGAAGATGACATGTGCTTTGGAATTAGATTAGGGTAGAGAATTCAAGAAATAAGCTTTATTATTCTTCAGATCCCTATTAAACCAAATTTAACTGACAAGGTTCTTTTTTTTAAGCTTTTATTTATTTATTTTTAGAGAGGGAAGGGAGGAAGAGAGAGAGAGAGGGAGAGGGAGAGGGAGAGGGAGAGGGAGAGGGAGAGGGAGAGGGAGAGAAACATCAATGTGTGGTTGCTGGGGGTCGTGGCCTGCAACCCAGGCATGTGCCCTGACTGGGAATCAAACCTGCAATGCTTTGGTTCGAAGCCTGTGCTCAATCCACTGAGCTACACCAGCCAAGGTGGCTCTTTGTTTTTGAAGATTTACTATCCAAGTTATTATTGGTGGATCCTTATTCAGCTGTAAGGCTTATTAGGAGAGAGGACACATTGCTCCGAGTTTCCCAGAGAGTGACTCCTCAGATTGCATGCACTAGAATTATCTGGAGGGCTATTTAGATGATAGAATCTAAGAGTCTTCACCAGACATAGCAACTTAGAACCTTGGGCTCTGGAACTCATGAATCTTCATGCTAGTAAGATCTCCAGGTCATTTGGATGCACACTGAAGTTATACTCCCTCTGATATGAAGCTTAGCTCTTAATTAGGATAGTCTTGGGTTTAAATCTTAAGTAATGTCATTTATTAGCTAAGTGATTTTGGCCAATTAATGATTTTGCAAGCTGACATCCCTGAATCCTAGATACTAGAAAGCAATCTTTCACCCCAGAGACTGCCATACCTGTTCAGCAGGTAATACAGTCCCAGTGCAGATCTAAGGCACGATGCACTCACAGCAAATCTGGCTGCCTCTAATCCCGACCATGCCCCAGTGTTTTAAATTGTTTTTCCCGCTTCTTTTACATCAGTTTAGTCTAAAATAACTTAGCTCATTCATTTTTATGACCAAAACATCTGGGAAAAGCCAGGCATTTCTATTGCATTTTTAACAGGGTAAGTGAATTTAATCCGTATTTCCTGCAGCTGCTATTTTCCCTCCTACTGGGTTCTTGGGCTTTTATTCCACACCAACACAACACGATATCATCACATGGTTTTTAAGAGTAAGCCTTATTTTCATTTTCAAGCAGCTCAGCAGGAAACTGTAAGGTGTGTAAGCACAAATGAGCAAGTGAGGTCTTTGTCAAGGTGACCTGGTGTGTTCGAGGCCGAAGACTGGGACGTGACCGAGAATTTCCAATGCAGAGATGTAGAACTTGCTTTCTCACTTTTCCCACCTCCTGGTTGTCCAAATCAAAAGACCTTGCTCGTTTTGAAAGCATTTTGGCGGAGCTCTCTGTAGATCTGACATTATAGACATTGCTGCCTCCTTTTATTGTTGAAACCATTTCTGGGAAAGGTTGGCCAAATAAGGTAAGAGTTAGATTCAGCCTGATTATCTACTTACTGTCAACTCTAATTGCCTGAGTTCTTATTACCAGTGCATTCCAACACAGTGACTAGGGTGTTCTCTCGAGATGCTATTATTTTTGGCATATACATCTATATAGTTGTACATTTTTAACTACTCCCATTTTTCAAATGTTTTTCCTTGTCAACATTTGCCCCTGACAGTGTAAGCTCCTTAAGTGAGGACTTGAGTTTATGATAATCTTTGTACAGTGCCTAGCCACATATGTGAGCTGATTTTTATAAATTGTTTTGATTTCTGAACTGGTGGATTTGATTTTAGAAATGATCAACTCCAGGAATGCAAACTACAGTGACTTCAGGGACCAGGGAGTGGCAGATTACAAGAAAATTGGGATATATAGGACTGAGAGTCCAATGATTCCACCTATTGCAAAGAGACTGTGGCCAAACCAAACACTTGTGATTTGTATTTATTTCATGAGTCACTGGTTTGCAACTTCTGATCTAGAGGCTATGTATCCAAATGGTTAGAAGCTAACAGTTAGTGTAGAGTCATACCACTGAAGTTCAAAACATGGCTCAGCCACTTGCTAGCTATGTAATCTGAAGCAAGTGTGTAAATATTTCCTTAATTTAGTCCTCAATAAATACACTACCTCCATTATAGAATTATTTGGATTTCTTGACATAATATGTTAAGATAACTTAGAACATTGCCCAGACATTAGCTGTTTTTATTGGTATCCCAGCCTCTTTACCATTTTGGTAAGAAAATTGAAGCTCGGAGGGCTGACACATTTCACAGTCCTACAGCAGAGCTTACATTATGACCCAGAGCACTAAATTCCCAGTTGAGTATATTTTCCTCTATATCGGTGATTTTTCAAATACGATTTTATTAACAGCGGAACTCCCCTCACCTTTTATTTTATTTTATTTATTTATTTTTATTGTTGTTCAAGTACAGATGTCCCCATTTCCCCCACCACACATCCTGCCCCACCCATCTCCACCTCCCACCCTCAATCCTAACCCCCTTTGGCTTTGTCCTTGTGTCCTTTATACATGTTCCTTGATGACCCTTCCCCCCACCCCGTGACCCCCTTCCCCCTGTCAGTTCTTTATTTCAGTGTCTCTGGTTATATTTTGCTTGCTTGTTTGTTTTGTTCATTAGGTAAAATATTGCAGAGAAGTCTAGTATAAAGCAGATTTCAGTGGTTCTGCTGTGGATGAAAAAGGTTAGGAAGTCCAGAACCCTACCCATTGGCCATACCTCCCTGCCACCCTTCTTGCAATCCTCATGACTCTGAAGATTCCAAAGGAATGTGTGAAAACTATTACACTGAAAAGTTTGAAAACATAAATGAAGATCTAAAAAGGGGATGAAGCCTGTCTTCTTGGCATGTGTGCATTTTCTCTTGCAAGACTGTATGTCTCTGTTATCACTAAGACTACCTTTCAGATATAAAAATAAAAAATGAAAGTGGGTTAATCCCTCGAAGCCATGGAAAATGATACCCACCAAAGCCCCTTATACCCATCTTGCTGTCACTTAGCAAGGAACAGAAATCATGAAGCTCATAATTTATAGCTTTGGTCTGACACGGAATTGTTTAACATTGCCTATAAATCAAGCTTTTTCTCAAACATTTTATCAGTGATGGTAACTACTCTGGGTCCCAGTGGGCAGGGAGATAAAGAGATCTGCTGCCTTACAGGTCTTCCGTCTTCTTGCAGGACATGCACATTATCAGTACCGATGAGAACCAAGTGTTTGCAGCGGTCCAAGAATGGAACCAGAACGACACCTACAATCTCTACATCTCAGACACGCGTGGGATCTACTTCACCCTGGCCATGGAGAACATTAAGAGCAGCCGAGGTCTAATGGGGAACATCATTATTGAATTGTATGAGGTATGTAGCCAAGGTTGTCCCACACCTGGATCTGCCTCTCTTTTTCATGAGTTTTAATGGTATAAATTCAAGCTCGGGAGTCACAAAGTCCAGGGTCAGATCTTGGCTGTGCCACTTAGCAATTGTGTCACTTGGGCAAGGGCGGTATCTTGTCTGTGCCTCAATTCCTCCCTCCTGTACAGTGGAGGTAAACTATCTAATGAGATTATTGTGAGAATAAGAGATAATGTTTGCGAAGCATCCAGTGTGCTGGTTGGCTTGGTAAGCATTCAACAATGATACCTAAAGTTGGTGTTCTTATAGGCATGAGCATAATTACAAATCAGAAATTAAGGTAATTGACCTTTGTGATCTTTTATATACATTTTTCAATTTTATGCTTCTTACATACCCTAGGTGAAGGAAGTAGTGTTATTTACATGCCTTAAATTATTTGTAAAATCTAAATAATTTAATTTTTTGGAGATCAAATATCAGCTGTATGTTTTTAAAAAGTTTTGTGAACAAATTGTATGGGACAATACACATGAACATCAGTAATGGGCATGAAGGTTTCCCTTAAAATGCCATCAAATGCTAGTATCTGGGCATGAAGAAATGGTCTTCGCTTACGTTGACTTTTTCTTTTTTTAAATATGATACCTTTCTTGAATTTGCACTTACAAAGTTTTTTAACAATATGATTACTATTTAAAGAGTAGTTTATCTAGGAGACCAAGTGACTCCATATAAGAACTAGATTTTAAAACTAATGGTCTCAGTGACCATTAGTGACCTAATGCTGTAGTGCTTTTTTATACCTCTAGTGACGAGTGTGTCCGTCCTTTGACAATCTTAGCCATGGTGAAGGTGCCTGATTGAGCACCTCGGTGTGATGGATGGATTGATTTGGGCAAAGAAAGCATGTCTCATTATTTAACATTCACTAGTGCCTGGTGGTCAAACCCACGTAGACTGCTGTTTGAAGTTATTTGTTCATGCAAGGACAAGTTGTGTGTTCTGGGTGGTAGCTGCAGATGGTTTGGGTGAGTTTTTCTCTTTGAGGGGTGGGAGTGACTTCAGAGCAGAGGGGGCAGGGCCTGGGCTTCTGCTTTACAGTGTTCTCCTCTGAGCAGTGCCTGTCAAAGATCCAGCATCTCTACACTGGTGTCTAAACTGGCTGCTCAGTTACTGGTAGTGATGGAAACATATGAGATTCTATTCTTTTATTAGGGTAGAAAGAAGGTTACAGAAAGATAGGGTGAATGGAAGTATATTTTAAAAAGGAGAGAAATGAATGTCATTCATTATAACTAAAATCAGTAGAAATATCCTGATTTCCTAAAGCAGTAGTTGGCAAGTGCTAAAATAATTCCTTTAACAACAAGGTTTATTTGGAAAATTGCCCAGATATCTTCCTAGAGTTGTAAAAATTGGTAAAGCTGACTGAAGAATATATGTGGGGGAACTCAAGAAAACCAGAATTATCTTCTGGAGGCTGATCCTCTTGTAATACAGGTTTCCCCAGCTAGGTGAGTATTCTGGGAACCCATCTATATCAGTGTACTAGCTGGTGGTGGTGTGAGAGGCTGTGTTCAGCTTCTGTGAATTTTTTTTTTTTGAAGACTCCTTCACTTGGTGGGAATTCAGACTGGTGCATCCACTGTGCAAAACAGTATGCAATTTTCTCAAAAAACTAAAAATGGAACTGCCTTTCGATCCTGCAATTCTGCTGCTAGGTATATATCCTAAGAATCCTGAAACACCCATTCAAAAGAACGTATACATCCCTATGTTCAGAGCAGCACTATTTAGGATAGCCAAGTGCTAGAAACAGCCTAAGTGCCTATCAATAAATAGGTAGATCAATAAACTGTGGTATGTTTATACAATGAAATACTACACAGCAGAAAGAGAAGGAACTTTTACCTTTTCACGACATCATGGGCAGAACTGGAGGATATTATGCTAAGTGAAATAAGTCAATCAGTGAAAGACAAATATCACATGAACTCACCTACAGGAGGAACTTAAAAAACAAAAATAAACTTATGAGCAAAATAGTACCAGAGGCATGGAAACAAGGAACAGACTGATAGCAACCAGAGGGGATGGGGGAGGGGGATAAGGATAGAAAGAGAGGGAAGGGACTAGTCAAAGAACATGCATGAATGACTCATGGACATGGACAACAGTGTGGAGATTGACTGTGGGAGCAGGGGGTGGGCTGGGCGGAGGAGGGCAAAGAGGGAAAAATGGGACAACAGTAATAGAATAACAATAAAAACTTTTTAAAGACAAGAAAAAACAGCCACATTCAATGCGCTTACCCATTTCATGATGGCTTGTTTACCTGCCTATACCAGGCTGAGTGTTCGGCAGTTTTTGACCCCGTGCCCCACCCTCCCTATTCACCACATCTTGCCTGGAGCAACTTTTTTTTTGGTTTTGTTTTCCTGAATGAAAAAGTCCTCAAAGGGAAACATTTTGCCAATGTAGAAGAGGTGAAACAAAAAAGAGAAGTACTAAAAGGCATCAAAATTGAGAAGTTCATAAACCTTTTTTAAGCAGTGGAAAAAACATCTCCATAGGTGTATTGCATCAAAGGGAGAGTACTTTGAAGATAACTGAAGTTTAAACATGTAAGAATAAATACACATTTTTTATTTTTAAAAATCCATGTTTTTGTGCCCCCCCCCCCCAATAATTGGGTTTGGGAAGCTTCCATTTCCATGCCTGTAATCATACCAGGAAGATGAATATACCTTTGTTATTGGACAGTATGTCACTGCTCATGTGAAGGTTTGGATGCATGTTCACAGGACCGAGGCCACTCCAACCAAATTCCTGTTTGCACAAGTGAGGTTGTAGGGATAAAAGAATTGTCCATGCTCCTGTGCCACACCCAAGAGGAGGGCAGACATTGCTGCAGATGATCTTTCAGTTGAGAAGTCCCTGGGTCTCTGGCCCTACGGAAGGTGGTGGGTGAGATTTCCACTGAGCTGTTTCTTTCCTAAGGGAGCCTGAAACTCCTTGCTCATTTAGAACAGTGACACACTATGATCTCAACATGAATCAAAATGAAGAATATACTTTTTTCCTTCTTGCTGAAGTCAGGCTTGCATTTTTGGTCTTCTTGGGTGAAAAATGGCATGGTGCCATTGCATCTATAGAGAAGCAAGATGTACCAAGGAGGCAACTTCTCTAAAACCAGCACTACTGGGCTGTTTCTCTGTTCAATTTTATCAGGGTTTATTGTGCCCCTACTTGGTGTTCAGGTCTGCAAGGAAGACAGTAGAGATGATGGCTCTTACCTTCAGGGAGGTTGAATCCAGTTTGTTGAGCTTTGAAGTCTCAAAAAAAAATTCTCTTTTTACCTGCCCAAGATTGGAACCAATTAAAACAGAGACAGAGGGGAGAAAAATGGAAACCAAACATCAGCTGTATTGCTTTTTTAAAAGTTGTGTAGGAGGAACTGGGCTTGCTAATATTGTACTCTAGAATTGTACACATCCATCCAGTAACAGGCAGAAATGGTAAATTAAAAAGATTTGAAGAAGGCTGTCTCTGTAACAGCATCACACTGAGGTACAAAAGATGTGATCTTTGCAGGCAGATCCCCAGTTTTTTCTCAGAATTACCATACATTATCAGATCCTTTTCCCTGAGGAGGAAGAAGTGAAGAAGTGGAAGGCATTCCATACGTCAAGAGTGGCATGAGCCAAGAATTGGACAAAGGGTGTAGATTTGTAAGTTTGTAAGTTAGCCAGTGTCATGGAATAGAATAGATGCTTGTCAGGTGCATAAATGAGTACTGGATAAATATATGGAGTTCAGATTCTAGAAGGCATTTAATATCAACGGGATAAGTGGGGATCTTGACACTATCTAGACCATGAGCAACATATCGAAGGTTTTTAGAGGGCAATGCTGTATCACACCTGGAGATAACATTCTGTGATTTGGAGACAAAGCTCAATTTAATTGGTCTCTAGGGGTCATTAGACTTTAACCTTCTTCACTGGTGATTCTCATAGAAGCTGAGATTGTGTACCATATGGCCAGTTAGCAAAAAGACTATAATTTTTCTCATCTCTGAATGCCCTTGAGTAATGCATCTGGGAAAACCAGTAAGCTTCCACATTAAATTCAGCAAAATTAACACACGTTTATGGAGTGCATTGTTTGATGATATGAGAAAAGATATGTGACTCTATTAGGGTAACCAGTGATAATAGACTTTTATTAAAGTTATAGTTTCCCAAGTTGTGGGGTCAGTAAAAATGAAGGTTAATTCTAACTTGAGAAATTTGGGGAGACTTACAATGAGTTGGCTTGAAGAACCAGTGCTGGAACTTGAGAGAAAGACATGGCTGGTGGAGCCGAACATGAGAAGAGAACCAGAGCTTGATGAGTAGAGGTCTATTTTTATAGAATGTTGAGTGGCCTTGGGGAATAGTAGGGATAAAGATTCCAGTCACCAGTAAAGGACTTGACTGAAGACCTGGGCATTTATTCAATGGGCTGGTGTTTCTCTGTTTCCCCCCTATATCTACATACCTAGTGAATGGTATTTCCATGCATGATGGAGTCCCCTGTTTCAAATTAATGTCAAACTGTATATGATAATGTAGCAGGATAACCTGTATTCCCTTGTCTGAAATGTCAGGGATGCTATTCGCTCTCACAGATGTGAGGTGGCTTGGACTGACCATAGACACTTAAAGCTACTGGTGTATCACTCCATCTTCCACAGTGACCTCTCAAGACTTTTCCTGACAATGGAAGGGGGACAAAGAAAGCAAGAACTTATCTGAGACTGTATCTTGCAGGTCATAGCCATTGAGAGACCTTGGAGACCAATGGGGATCAACCCCAGGAAACTCACTAAAATCTAATAAGACAAATACATCATCATTTCTTGGTCTGTTGGAGCAGTCCGCTGCTATACAGAGTCTCTTGCTTCTCTCTTTAATCCCTGCCTCAAAGTACAATATTGTCTTAAATATAATTACATAATCAGGGGAGAAAATAATTTTTGAAGGCCAAATAATAATCCATCTCTTCTTTAAGGTTTCAGAGCCCATTCTATCAAAACAAGGCTGGTGTTGACCACTAATGTAGCCCAATTATGTGTGCTCACCATTATTCTTATGACACTCTTTTCATATAGGGGAATGCTCTCTTTACATCCCTAACTATAAACTATATTTCTTTTCAGTTGCTCTCCACTGATAAATCAAGACATAAATATTCTTTTCAACACCCTCAGTTATATTATGGAAGCATGCTCCGAGCTGCCCATCTGATGGATTTTCTTCAATACTTTCCTGAATATTAAGCATCCAACTTGAATTCCTTATAATAACGGTAACAGCATACCAGACAATGCCTTAGGCTGGCGTTGTTGAATAAACATGTACGCATGTACTTTTAAGTTTTATGCTACCCATATTAAAAATGTAAAATGAAACAGGTAAAATAAATAATAATGATATATTTTATTTAACAAAAATGTCCAAAAGATATTGCCATCTTGATATAGGTTCATTATGAAAAACTGCTGACATACTTTATATTTTTCCATATTAAGTTTACAAAATCCTGGGTACATTTTACATTTCTCACACATCTGTATTCATATGCTAAGTTTTTATCAGCAATCCTTGATCAGTATCTACATTTTATAAAGTTTACAGTAGAAAAATGCAGACTTACATACACAAATTTATTCCAGACATACTTAAAAGTTTACCAGTGACAAAATTGGTCATCAGTATTCAAAGTGGTTAAAATGAAATAAAATTATCCATAAATTTCTTGGTTCCACTGGTCACATTTTAGGTGCTCAACAGCTGTATGTGGCTAGTGGCTCTGGTACTGGATGGCACCAACAAAACGGCTTATATACTTTTTCTTATTTATCCATTGCAATATCCCGTGTGGCAGTTGTCGTTCCCCACTGTGCCTGTGGGGGTACAGACATGCAAGGAATATAGTAACATGGCTCAGATCACACAGCCAGTAAATGCTGGTGCTACAATTAAATAAACGCATGTTTGTTTGTCCAGAAATCCCAGGCTCTTTCCACTATGTATTTTTCCATATTTTTACTGAAGTATAATTTATATATAGTAAAATTTATCCTTTATTATATACAGTTCTATAAATTATGACAAAGGTATACAGTTGTGTAACTACCACCACAATTAAAATATAGAACAGTCTTATTAGCCCCAAATATCCTCTCTTTTGGCCTTTTAGTAGTCAGCTCTCCCCCCACCCGAAGTCACTGGCGAACACTGGTCTGATTTCTCTCTCTCTCCAGCTTTGCCTTTTCTGTAGTGTCGTATGAATGGAATTAGACAGTAGGTATTCTTTGAGTCTAGCTCTTTTCACTGATGCATTTGAGATTCATCCATATCATTGAGTATCAATAAATATTCATTTTTATTGCCAAATAGTATTCTGTTGTTTGGATATATCAGTTTTTTTATTCATTCACCAGTTTGAGGGCATTTAAGTTGTTTCCTTTTGTGCATGATTATGAATAAAACTTTTATAAATAATCACGTGAATGTAAGTTTTTATTTTTCATGGATCAATACCTAGGAGTAAGATTGACAGGTTGAATATGACTATATGTTTATAAAAAGCCACCAAGCAGTTTCTAAAGTGGTGGAACCATTCTGCATTGCTGGCAGAGACGTACAAGCATTCCAGCTGCTTCACATCTTCACCAGCACTCAGTATTATCAGTTGTGCATGCATGGGTGTGTGTGATTGTGTATGTATTTAGCCATCCTGAAAGAAGCATAGTGCTACCTCATTATGGGTTTAATTTGAAATTTCTCATGAATAATTTTGTTAGATGGATAACATGCAACTCTCTGAGGTATCCTCAGAGTTCTAGAAGTCTCTTTGACCATCTTACTGATGCTTCCTTGTTTTCCTTGTCCCTAATGGATGCCTTCTACCCTTTGTATTATCATGATCTTAGATGACCCTTTTTTGGCCAGATGGACAATTGCTTGTAGCCTCCAGAGGGACATATTTTCCAAACTGACCTTCATTGGATTCTCACCACAGGTTTGACTCTGGGGACAACCCACAACAGACTGTGGTAATTGCTTTTCTCAGCAGAGCCCTGGTTTTTTTGTCCCGAGGGCCCAGGGAGGTGAGTGACAGATGACCATGCCAGCTGGACTCAGTGCTCTGCCAAGGGGTCACTGTCAGTTTCCCTTTGTAGCTCAAATTGACTCCCCAAAAGTGGGCCATGCAATCCTGACTCCTTGTACTGCCTTCTTCCATGGGGCCACCACCAGCTGGTGCTTTTCTTCCTAAACTGCTGGGACCAACAGCAGCAGCCAGGCCTCTGACTTCAAACAACAGTAGAAGGAAGCATGTTTAAGGCAGATGCCAGCTACCCCCTTGGGTGGGGAAGAATTCAAATGTGTGTCTCACTATTTAATTCCTTTACATTGACTATAATGAGGGTAAGTTGTGTTTCTTGATATATATGTACCTACATATGCCCACATATATCTGCATATATGGGTATGAGTCTATTAGGCTGCATCCTAAATGTATTTCATTCTTGGGTTGCATTCAAAAAGTTTGAACACTGTTGGCCTAAGGTATATAAAAGCAAAATGACTTCTAAATGTATAGTCCATTTATTTAAGATATGGTGTCAAGAAGCAATTCAGTAATAATGTAAGGGCTTTGACCAATCCAAATACAGAAGGGAAGCACTGTGGTTCTCTCAAACAAGAGGGAGATTGTTGTGGCGTTATGTGCAGCTGCAGGAGAAAGGCCATCAGGGCTACAGGTGGGTTTCCTGGGCTCCAAAGGCCTCCTTCCTATACTTTTGCAGTCTCTGCTCTCCTGATTTTGCTCTCAGGATACGTGGGACACACAGAAGATGTCCATCTGAGTGGGAAAGCTCATAGTGGGAGATGATGGTTGTGACCATTCCGTTTGCCAAACATGCTCATCCAGAAGAACACAAGAGGCGGTGGCGTGGCTAGTAACTGTGCTGTGGTGCATTGCGCTGGAGGCAGGGGAGAGGGTGACAGGACGCCCACAGGAGCAGACTCAGGAGTCGGAGTCTGACTCAGTCTTTTCTTCCAGGAAGTGGACAGCCGGGCCCTGGGTACATGTTGGAGGTGGGCCATCTGGCTAGGCAGGGAGAGTTCTTGGAATCAAGATCTGGTGGTCCTAAGAAAATACCAAAAGGTGAAAGGTTTTAAAGAAACATGGACTGCATTCTCTATGAGGAATAACTGGCAATTAGATTTAAGAAAAACACCTTTGCAGTTGGTTTTAAAGACCCACGTGATCTGAGGGCCTCATGGCTCCTTGAGAAGCATATAAGGTGACTGCCTTCCTGAAATGACACTGACTTTAAGCAGCTAGGTCAGCAAGTGTACCTCTGGGGAAGGGCATAACATCTTCAGCAGTGTCCCCCCTCACATCCCCCCACAGCTTGGCCTCTTCCCTTATCCGCCCTCTGTTCAAGATGGGAACCTAATCAATTCCATTCTTGGCCACTTGTCAAATTCCCCTGGTGGTGTCCTTCCCAGATAATTCTGTTTTCTTTCTGATTTTCTTTGTCCATTTTTTTCTTTGTTTGTTTTTATTTGGGTTGACATTCCCTTTCAAGGCCAGTCAGGTTACTAAAATATTAAAACACAAATAGAAAAAAGAGACTTCTTATTTCATCAACTAAATTATGCCAGTAAAAAAAAAATAAAAGAGCTTGCTTCTGTGAAATTCTTTCCTGCTGGTGTTCTCTCTCAGCTGCAATAAATCTCAGTTAACCATGATCCTTAGAGAATGGGGGATAAATGTAATTAAAATTTTGAGATATCTGTTACCCAGAAAACCTGCCATTAAGCCTTCTGTTTGTATATACTTAAACTATTTGAGTTATCTTTTAGCTTTGGAATATACTGGAATTGTATGGGAAGTTGAGAATGTTTTTATTTTTTTGACATAGGATATTGTCAATATAAATAGCCGTTCTTATTGCCCAGAACATAGACACAATAGGAATAAAAGTTTGAGTGAATTTGTACTTATTCCAGAACCTTCAAGATCATAAATGTCCTTTAATCCTCTAGCTTCTTGTTTTGTGGTGATGCTTTTTCTCCTTCAAAATATTTTTTCCCAATTTTATTTTAATGATTGTTCAAGTACAGTTTTCTCCCCTTTACTCCCAATCAAGCCCACTCTCCTTCAAAATATTATGGGTATGCCAATCCCAGTAATCTGGAACTCTGGCAAGAGTGTCTGCATTATTTTATGTATCCATTGTCAGCCAACTGAGGGAAAATAGCAAGAGCAGGCCTGATTCTGCCTGTTTCAAAGTGACTGCTGGCTGCGAACCAAAGACGATATGGCAGTTCTCCGTAGTCATACAATGAACTAGTGACACAGCCAGAGATAGATTCCAGGTCACCAACTGGGTCATCTACCCAAAGTATATTTACCTCGCTACCCATTGGGACACCTTAACTTCCATCATTAAAGAGTATACTTTCATGCCTCGACAGCCTGTTTACAAGCCCCTCCTGTGCAGGAGAGGGTAACACCTACAGTTGTTACTGACCATGCCCACCTCAGAGGGAATGCTAATAGTTAGGGATAGGGTCCTAGGGCACAAAATGCAGAGACATGCAAAATGGGAAAAGGCAGGTGGGTAAGAGGGGAATAGGACATGTAAGTTGGGGTGCAGAAATGAACTTAAAATTTTCACAGAGACCATAAAGCATGTGGTATGTCTCACCATGTTCCTTCTCTTCCTTTTTGTACCCCTAACATCCTGTGAAAAATGCTGGGGCTTCTCACAGGGCTCCTCTAAGACTACAGGCATTTTGGCCCAATATGGTTCTCCATCTCTCGCCCTTTTTCCTAGGTAGCAGGTATCAAAGGGATATTCCTGGCAAACAAGAAGGTGGATGACCAGGTGAAGACTTACATCACTTACAACAAGGGCAGGGATTGGCGACTACTGCAAGCTCCAGATGTGGACCTGCGAGGAAGCCCGGTGCACTGCCTGCTGGTCAGTCACTCAGTCTCATGTGAACTCCACAGGGAAGGCTGGCTACCTGAGGATGCTGCCTCAGGAGCTTTCTTCCATCAGTGGGTCTTAGGAGCTTGGCTGGTGCTGGGCAGGCCTTTCCCACAGCTCCCAAGGTGTGGATCTGTGGACTCAGACTGTCATACCACTTGGATGGAAAGTTCAGCTGAATATCAGAGGCTTTTACAGAGAAAATAGTAGGTGATTTAACTTAGTAAGATAAAGAAACATACAAGAGAAAGTATCTGTGTTCCAGGGTCCCAGACAGCTCACTAGTAGCAACACACCTCTTAACTGATGCTGATATGATACAGTTTGATAAGTGTTTGATGGATGTCAAGGTAAGCAAAAGTTGCCTTGGAAGCTCAGGGAAGGTTAGGCTGGTATGTCCACATGGAGTAGTCGACCTATCAGCATCCCCAGGGTTACAGCTGCGTGGAATATTAGGGTAGGAGCAATGGAGGGCAAGATGTATAAGATGCTATAGCTGCCCTCAGGTGCCACAACTCTAGGTGGGGACAGGAGACAGATAATTAACAGTGACATTCACAACCCTCAGTGCCATCTGAAAGAGGACCTATGTGATAGCAGTCTGGTGGTTGCCAGAGGGAAAAGGGAGGGGGAAGCTGGGGGTGGAGAGAAACTTAATATATAGCGACAGAAGGTTTGACTTTAGGTAGTAAGCACATAGTAGAATATACAGATCATGTATGATAGAAACATACACTTGAAACCTATATGATCCTATCAACCAATGTTACCCCAATAAATTTAATAAAAATAAAGAAAAACATCTAAAAAATTCTTCTGAGTTTCCAGAAATGATTATGTTTCTGCTTAGCAAAAAAAAAAAACAAAAAAAAAACAAAAAAAAAAAAACTTGCCTGTTGCCACTTATTTAAAAGGTTTATTAACCACCAAATCATGTTGTTGACATTATTTTGAAAACTGGAGCTATAGTGGAAGATAGGGCAAACATGGCCTTTCTCCTTTTGCAGTGCAGGTCCAACTCTGTGATTTTTGCTTGGGGGTACTAAGCAGGTCAAAGATAAATGCCTACCTGTTGATAACAACTGGTCACAACATAATTTTTCCTTCAAACCTTACCTGTGGCTTCATCTTATTTCTTTGACTTAATTTTCTACTTACCCAATTTCATCATTTTCATGTTTTTTATTTATTATATAATAACTATATTATACCTCCCTATAAATTATTTTAAAGAACACACAGATAGGGATAAATAAGTAAATATTGGACACAAACTTGCATGAGTTTTAGATAATGGCTTCAAATAGTTTAAGTAAAATTCAAGTGAAATTATAAATAGGAACCAAATACATAAAACAGAAACGGAGATAATCTGGTTGAAAAAGAGGGTAGGGGGCCAGACAATCAGCTTCCCCTCATCACTCCTCCCAGCGGGGGCCCTCAGGGCTCTAAGAAGCAGAGTGTGGTGGTCAGGATCAGATGTGGGGGAAGGTCAGTGCCATCTGGTGGTAAGGAACAGTCAGGGAGGTGTCACAAAGCCAGACATGACCTGGATCTGGATGGATGGGATGGGGGTGAGGCAGGGAAGGGCCAGGTGCTCGGGGCAGCTCCTGATGTGAACTCATCGGCCATCTCAGGTGGAGATGACTCCTGCCCAAACCTGAGTGTGTGGCTCACATCCAATCCTCGCTGTTTCTGGAAGCCTAACAAACATCTGGTGAGGCAGGGCCGTCTGTCAGGGGTTTCCTGGAGTAAAGCCATTTCCTCCTTCTCCCTTGTAGCCCTTCTGCTCCTTACACCTGCACTTGCAAACCTCTGAAAATCCGTATTCCTCGGGAAGAATCTCAAGCAAGGCGACAGCCCCGGGACTTGTGGTGGCGACAGGTAAGGAAGATGTTCCCTAGGCTTCTTCCTCACTGAGAGCTGCCAGATGGTGTTTGTAAGTTCTTTGGATTTGTTTGCGCATCAGATGAAAGCTACGGGCACTCTTGCCAGGACATAGGCAGGGCACCTGGGTCCCCAAGGCCACTCTAATAACCCAGGAAAAGAGCTCCAGATGCTTATAACTTCTAGGTGAGTGTGCCATCCCTCAGTCACAGAGCAGTCCTCTCAAAGTAAACTGACTGCTCAGAAAGATTATTTGTAATAGGGAATTCTCATTTGAAGAAAATGTGACCTATGAACTTCCTAGCTCACCAAATACAAGTTGGGGTAGTGCTCTCTTTACACAGAGGATTCTTCACAAAGGGTTTCATCCCCGAGCTCTTTTTCATTATGAGGTCTCTGGTGCATGGAAAGGTTTGTTTGCACATGATTAACACTTGGCTGAGAGCCTGGGGAAAAGGACCAAAAACTTAAGGTTGCATTGTTGAAACCACTGTCCACTAAACATCAATCAGAGATGAAGATAAAGCCACTCGGAAATGAAAAGCAGAGTCTCAGGGGGAAGGTGCTCTGATTAGCATGCGTTTGATTTACATACGCCTTCTCAGGAATACATTGATGGCATAAAGCGAGGCAGGCTTCTTGTCTTACACGTTAGAGCTCCAGTGTCAGGCAGCTTTTCACTAATGAAAGCAGATAAACTCAGTGCCTTTCTGAGGGGCACATTCTGTTCTTTCTCATCCCCCCGAAGCTGCTGCTGCTGCACTGACCGCTCTGCTAGGCGTGGCTTCACTCCCCAAGCCTCCAGCTGTGCCAGCTGTAAATACTACCAGCACCCAAACCACTCTGATCAGATGGGCAACTAGGGTAGCCTTCTGGCATTTCAGGCAACTTCTCTCAGCCCCGTGGGGTTGGGCTCACCGTGTTTAATGGCACTGGCTTCAGAGAGCTCGGGGCAGTGAGAGATGAGAGCAGGCAGTCTCTGTAGCCATTCTCCCAGCCTAGGGTGTGATGTCTGCACCCTGTAAAGGCTAACATGCGTGTGGGTACACCTCCCAACCCCAGGCTGCTGTACTCTCTGCCTCTCTCAAGGTCTACAGGAGGCCCTGGACTGGAGTAGGAGTGACACTGAAAAACCGTAATCCATAATAAAAGTTCATGTTATTTAAGTGCATGTGTTCTATGTAGCCAGGCTTTGTTCTACGTGGCCCCGCTGCCCTGAACTTCAGTGTTTTCATTGGCAAAGTGGGAATAATAGTTGAGGCAGAATTGGAGGAGTAAATGAAGCAATGGATTTAAAGTGCTCGGAATAGTGCCTAGGATATACTGAGTCCTCAATATGTGTTACCTATTATCGTTAAAACCACTGCTTTTGCGACAGAAGAAAGTGATTTGCTCATCTTCTTCAACAGAGTCCATAAATCATATGTGTATACTTTGCGTACACTGAATGAGTGAATATACCCGTTAACCCTGCCGTCCTGCTTCACAGGCTGAGCTGTGACACTTACTCGCTTCATGCATTTGGCTTCATTCTTTAACCACTGAGCTTTGTTTTTCTCATCTGTAAAACAGGGGTGTTTTCTAATTTCTGAGGGGGGTTAAGAATTAGAGATGGAAGAGTGTGTCTACACAACCCAGCAAAGGGCTAAGAGCATAAAGAGTGGAGTTACTGCTGGTTGTTATTACCTGTGACCAGCATATGCCTCTGAATTAGTCCAACATTGAGGCTCTATAAATTAACAAACATGCAGACATTAAAGATTTGGTTTTTATTTTTTTATCTGAATATATCAGAATTAACTAATTTACTTTTCTCTCCCCTTTGTAACTCTTGTAACTTTGTATGGCTTTTTGCTGCACCCTGGGCCATTGGAGGGATATAACATAGCTGCCCAGCTCTGATGAAAAGGTGGAGCTAGATCCCTGGCACATGACTCCTCCTACCCGTTTCTCCTTGCCCTGTGTGCCAACTCTCCTTGTGAGATTCTTTGCTGTCAAATAATTACAAAATTAGCCAAGGGTCTCTTCAATGGCCTTCATAGAGCCTGTCTCTCCAGGGCCTTTCCTACATCCATACATTTGTCCTGCCTTTGGGTGTCAGTGACCCTGGGCTCTCTCCCCTCCACTCCTGTTACTGCCTCTTCCCATCACTCACTGAACTATGATCTCAGGGAAGCTGTGTGGATGAAAGTGTACCCCTGGATTCCTCTCTAATTCCCAATGAGGCTGTCTCAGAAGGCAGATGGAATTCCAGTCTGGAGAGTTTGACAATTGCTTTAAGTAAGCAGACTCACTAGGGTTCTTTGTATTCTTACCACTGTGGTTTCAGGCTAGTACTCAAGACCTCACACCCTCACAGTGCAAAATGCTTTCCCTGTCTTGGTTACACAAGAACCTATCATGTAGAAAAGACTATTACCCTTCTCCTCAATTAAGATGAAGAGATGGAGGACAAGGGGGAAGAGGTGCCACCCCCATGTCCACATTCTCTCTGGCTCCAAGACTAGTCTGTACAGTAACCACTCAGTGACACCTAGCCCTAAGCTCCTTCATGTGCCAGCTCCACAATGAGGCTGGGCTCCATGCCATGCTTCCTATAAACTTTGAATGTTCAAACCCTAGTGTTGGCCCTCCATGGAGGCACTGTCCCTCCCTGCCCCTCCTCCTCTGAGCCCTTGATTGCCCAGGATAGGCAATGGTGAAAGAAGCATCTCTGACTCCAGAGGACTCCAAAATTTCTCCTCCCTCTATCTCTCCCTTTCTCCCTCTCCCTCATCTCTCTCCCTCTTTCCACACTTTTCCCCTACAAGATTTTAAAGAGCACAAAAGGGTAGCCCTGGAGGAATTGGAGCATGGTGATAAAAGCACGTTATTTAGAGGTGCCACCAAGTGCAGTAGCAAACTTCCATGATTTACCGGTTATGCTGCTGGTGAGAAACACTCCCAGTCCTCCATCTCACACCTCCTTCCTCCCTCCTGTTGCACCGCTTCAGTGGGAAACAGCTGCACCTTCCAACAAGGCTTTGGGAAGCCTTTCCAGTTCCACTGTAGCCAGTGAGGCGCATTGTTCAAATCATCCTCTGACACTGTAACTTTGTCAGAGATTTCCCACTGGGCCATTTAGGGACTGAACATGTTCACAGATCAAATCATCCTGGATACATTCTTTGTGTCCCTTCATCTGTGAACCGACTTTTTGGTCTCTGTGATCAGCCACAGCATTTCTTTCAGGGCTCCTTCCAGTTGACAGAAGATATTCCCTCAAACAGACTTCACTGTTCACCTTGGATTCTTACCACCATGAAGCCTCTACAGTCAGTTTAGTTGAGCTTTGAAAGAGAGGCTGAGGATGTTGGCAGAACCAGTTTTTAAAGAGGGTAAAAGGCGATGACGCAGATCCTAGGAATCCATGATAGGGATGCCAGACTGGAGCCCTAGGCTTTCTCTTTCTCTCCGCTCTTCCTCCTCTCCCCCTCCTCTCCCCCACCCACACATCACGTGGTAGACATCACTAATTGATCACCATACTCTGTTCTGTTGAAATCAATTACGACCTCAGAATCCTTATTAGTACTATGTTCCAGGCAACCCTCAGCCAACAACTTGAGTTGATATTCTCTGCCCCATCCTTCTTATCTTTATCTGTATTTTCTAAAACCTCTGTCTGGAGGATGGAATTCCTAGTCCCAGGTAGATAGCACCAGTGCTGCCTGCCATGCCTCTCCCCACTTCACTTGTACCTGCTCTCTGAGTCCTGAGCCTCAGGGTTATTTTTGGAAGCCTGAGTGTCAAAACAAGTAGGTTAGCTGTGTTCTCCTGATGCTGATGGGGGCTTGACAAGCTGTAGCCTGGCTTTAATTTCTCATTTTGAAACATTAAATGTCAGGAGATCAATTAACATTTTCATTATTGCATTTTTATTGTGTTCTTATTTAGGCTACAGATGTGCGGTAGCCAACATTCCTTCCTGTTTTCTCCCTGCCCTTCCTGCTGTTTTTTAAATAAAAATAAATAGCAGTCAAAATGATATATTCCTACATATTTAGGATACCTTCCTGATTCTCAATGCTTCCCCAAATGCATACCAACGTCGGAACATGATTCAATCATTTGTCTACTCATTTATTCATTCCACAACTAATTATTGAGCAACTTACTACTACATTTGGGACACTGCTCTGGACTCTAAGGGAGGTGGGGTATCCATTGGGGACACTTGGGAAATACAGATAAACTAGAAAATCTCAATCACTTTCTTTTACAATAAATATAACCCCAAGGTAATAAAGTGCAAGAGTAAGAAAAAGGAGGGGAGAGAGAAAAAGACTGACCAGTAAGTGTGGTCAGTCTAGGCATAAACGAGGTGACTTATTTATCTGCTGTGCTTGATGGCATGGTCTGCTAAGTCTTATTCTGGACACTCCACAATTTAGATTACATAGTTTATACTATTGGGTCACTCAACTGCCTGTCACTCAAAGGGACATTTTGACAAGTTAGAGGTGGAAACAGCCATGGCCAGATAGCTCAGTTTGTTGGAGTATCATCCTGATGCATCAGGGCTGTGGGTGTGATTCCTGCTCAGGGCACATATAACAGTGAACCAGTGGGCGTGTGAATGAGTGGGACAACAAGTCGATGTCTCTCTCTTTCTCTCTACTCCTCCCCACCACACACAACCCTTCCTCCTTCTTTCTAGAATCAATAAATAAAGGGTTTTTTTTTTAAAGTTGTGTGGGACACACACAAGGACAACACATAAGTTTTTCTTAGGCTAAAATATATGTAACGAGAAAGGTGTTCTTAGGCCCAGCTTCTCCATGCATGTCAATTCTTCCACTCTTTGCCACCTTCAGGGAACAGCTGTTAAGAACAATATTTAAGAGATTACTGGTATATAGAATGAATAGTTCAAGAGATCCAAACTAATCAATATTCAGTCTTTGAGTTTTACCATTGTCATAGTATTTATTTTTTTTCTCATATTGGGTTAATCTTCTTGCTGGGTTTTTGATATGACACCAAGAAAGAAACTATACAAATCAACTCTAAACATCATTTGGGAAACATTTATTCACTGTCCCCCTCTCCCCTAATCCCAAGTGCCTATAATCTATAACCTGCCTGCTAATTTCAAATACTCTGCTTGTGTTTCAGGCAACATTGGCCCAGAGCTCTCATATACTGATATCAGTGTGTTCATCTCTTCTGATGGGGGCAACACATGGAGACAGGTAACTGGGAGATTCAGAGACAGGGAAGAGGGATTTAGGGCAATTTCTTATAACATCTCACCTTCCTATAGATTCTCAGGCACATTACAACTTTGTGGTTGCAAAGAAATGGAAGCAGCTGTTCAGTTGGGTCAGTTGGGTTGGCAGATGAGATGACCAATGGGGTCAAATGAAAAGACCACTGGGCAGGGAATAGGAGGAACTGGAATTTCTCCAGTTACTTTATCCTTTTATTCAGCAATACCTACAGAACAGCACATGTGGAATACTATGCTGGTTGCTAGGGATACAACTGATAAAATGGTTTCTATCATTAATGTGCCATGGGATCTTTGCAAGCAGGTCTCTTAATCTCTCTAGATCTTTTTCTTTATCTTCAAGATGAGGTGGGTGGAATACTAAACCAGCAAAATGGTAGAATCCTGTGATTAAATATTGTGTAGGTCCCACCATAAGTAAGTATGAAACAGCTGCGTAGATACATGACTATATGAACAAATAATTCAGTTTTGCAAACATTTGGAGCAGTGTTGTCCAATAAAACTTTCAGCAGTGATGAAAATGTTCTGTATCTGTTCTGTCCCTGTGGTTACTGAGCACTTGAAATGTGACTAGTGTGATGGAGGAACTGAGTTTTAAATTGTGTTTGTTTTAATCAATCTAAATTTGAATAGTCTCATGTGGCTACTCTATTGGACAACACAGATTTATACAATGCCAACTAGGTATGAAGTGCAGAACTAAGAAGGCAGTTGAGTACTTCAGATTTCTTTCCTCAAGGAGATCAAAATTAAGTAGTGGAAATGGGCTCATAAAAAACTGGAGCTTAGGGTGATTTTATTATTTTAGCAGCATTATTAGCATGTAGAGAAAAGAAAGGAGTTGTTTTACTTGGGAAAACTGGGAAAGACTTCACAAGGAGAGCTGACATTTTACTAAGTTTTAAAGGTAAGAAGTTTTCTACCTGGGGGAGAAACAGGAATATCTTGATGACGAAGGCGAAGTCACCATCCAAAATGTAGCTGGATAAGGTTGTCATCACTATCGTCAACATCATCCTCACCATCCCCATTACCACTGCTGTCACCGCTACCACTATCAAAAAAATTTACTGAGGACTTACTAGACACAACCAAGTACTGCAAGGCATACAACAAGAAATATGTTCAGGTTCCTACTCATGAGGCCATAATCAGTTGGATGAGGAACAGACACAAAAATGAAAAAAAAAAATAACTTCAAAATATGAGATAATCATTAAAAGGGCCCAGTGAGGATAGAAGCTGGAATGCAAACTCTTCTGGTATAGAAACTCCAAACAGACAAGCCACTGTTCCTCCAACTCAAGCAACAGCTCACCCTATCACATGGAGACTGCAACATTTTGTCCTTGTGCTGAGACTACTTTGTTTTTTTCCCCCTCTTCCCAAAGAGCTAAGGGTTCCAGTTTCCACTCCAGTGCTGGACAGGGCAAGAGATAGCAGTGGCCAGAATATAGTATTGAGAGCAGAGTATGAGCATAACAACTTCTCTCTCCTCTCCAATGCCAAGAGCCTCCATTATGTGGCTCATCACAGAGCCCACCTATAGATCTGAAGATAAAATGCTAGCATTACAGGTTCAGACTCTTTGTTTATATCTAAAAGACAAACAAATTCCCCTTTTGTCCTTTGTGCATTAACACTCACCATTAGTATAGACATTCTTCTTTTATTTAAAATCAAATATGGGAAAGAAAACGAACCAAGGCCTGGCCTGAGAATCCACTTGCTTTCTTTCTGTAGTGTTTCTGAGGCATGTGTGAAAAAGGCCCCAGTCCTCTTACTATTACCTCCCTTTCAAACTTGCCTGTTTCTTCTTACACCTTCTGGTACTTCTCACTTAACCCACCATCCTAACCTCTCCATCCAGGCTGCAAGAAGCACCATGGATGCTAGAAAGCTAGAGGGATTCTTCAATTCCACTTTTCTCTAGAAGATTTAAAGTAGGGGATTGGGTCTCTGCTGGTGAAATGTTTCTTTCCTATTTCAAGTTGGAGATTTGAAAGTCATATGTACTAGAAACATTGCTATATGTGGGATTAGGTTAGAAGTTCCCCTAGCTAAGAGCCTTGCATTGTAGTAGATGCTTAGTAAATGTCTATGTTGATTGGATGGATGGGTCACTGAATGAGTGAGTAGATGGATGAATAGTTGATAGGCAAGTGGATAAATCAAAGAATGAATTACTTTGGGTCCCTGGGAGAACTATATTTCAGTGAGCAGTTAGTATAAAGATTCCTGAGCACCAAACTTAGGTCTTCATTCATCTTGCAAGGAAACCTTGAAGGTGGTGGTAAGACTAAGAGCTCAGTTATCATGTATACCATAATTCTTAAAGGAAGGTCTTTTATCTTCCTAGATTATTATAAACAGAACTGTAAGACCCAGACCATGTATAAATTAGCTAGCATCTGTACAGTTGAGGAAGAAGAGAGAGCTGAGTAGTAATCTACTAAAACAAAGATGGGGAGGCTTTTTTTAGTCATATTTTCCTTTTGATTATCCAGTTGAGCATGCATCTTGTTGCCTCCCCTTCTTGTAGCACACTGGTTCACAGTACTAGTGGGCAGAGCCATGGAAAAGCCATGTCCTTAGCCTGGGGAGACTTATTTGTTCTCTGCAAGCCCATTTCCTGATCTATTAAAGCAGGAGGTAGTACTTGTCAAATTGCCTGATAGGGATGTTGGAAGAAGGAACAATTTATAAAATTTGTAAACTGGGAAGCACTACGCAAATGTAAGGTGTTGCTATAATTATTGTTGTCATTGTTCCAGATCTTTGATGAAGAGTACAATGTCTGGTTCCTAGACTGGGGTGGCGCCCTGGTGGCCATGAAGCACACACCTCTGCCAGTCAGGCATTTATGGTAAGAACAGCTCCATGCTCTATTAATGAGCAACTTTATGGAAAGAGTTGGGACATGTTATTCTGCATGGTTTTTGCCCATTTATCCACTTCCTCATCCATTTATTCTTCCACCCATCCACCTCATGTATGTTGCATCATTTAACTCTTAGGTAGGAGTAGTAGGCCAGGTAATTTAGGTGGGGAAAAGTGATATATACAATGGGATGGTAGGAATGGTGCTCAGATAAGGCAAAAAAAGATCAAGAATGACCTCTGAGTTCAAATGGATAAGGGTAAGAATTGAAAATACGGGAGATGCAAATTGCTTCAAGAAGAAGGTTAGTGCATGAACTAAATTCAGACCAAGGATAATTTGAGGTTGAGATGTCTATAAATATTCAAGCAGAGATGATCATTAGTTGTCAGACATATTCATCTGAAAATCAGGAGAGAGGTCTGGGCTGACACTCGGGATTTAGATTCATTTAGTTGTTAGGTGGTAGTTAAAGCCATGGCTGTGGGCTCAGTGCCTCAGGAGGGTGGGAATAACAAGGAGCAGCCAGGGCCTCCTAAGAAACGTGGTGAACACTAATATCCAGAGCAGAAGAAGAAATTGTGGAACAGATTAAGGAGTTGCCAAAAAAAAAAAAGCCCAGGAGAAATATGTTTATGCATGCTGAAAGAAGAGGTGATCAACAGCACCAATTCTATAATCAGACAAGTTAGTTATAGAGTGAAAAACAATCTAGGACTAATCAATATATCATTGATGATACAAGTTAGTTATAGAGTGAAAAATAATCTAGGACTAATCAATATATCATTGATGATCCTTGTCAGAGTAGATTCAAAAGAGAGGTGCGCTTAAAAGGTAGATTGCAATAGACATACAAATGGATGAATGAATGAATCAAGGAATGATAAGCAATGGGGTAACAGAGAGAGACTGTAGATAACTCTTCTTAAGAAAGTAGATAAGTAGATTATGGAATGAAGTTGAATATAAATATATATATTTAATATACATATATATTGACACTCCAGTGAGGACAAAGAGCTGAGGATATATTATTAAGATGATGATTTTAATGATGATGCTGATGTTGCTGTTGTTTGTTTTTGTTTGGGGACGGGGTTGGATAAGTCTCACATGGGTTGATATCCTGAAGGAAAGGAATCTTAGGTTCAGCTAATGAATTTTTGAGAGTGAAGATTTGGTGGTGGAGAATATGCTACCTAGAGTACAGGTGGGGTTGGGTTATCCATGGGCTAGAAGGTGGACTCTGGCTTAAATACCAGGCCCATGATTTGTAGAGTAAGAGTTTTCAGAGACTTTTACTGGAAAGTATCAGGTCATAATCAGGAAAAGGCATAAGATCCCCATCTCTCAGTCTGGCCATTTATTAAGTTAAACCAAATGAAATTGGCATTTTTGTAAGTCACAAATGGTGAAATATCATCAGCTCCTTAGAGTTCAACCTAGCATAAAGTAAAATGGTAACACCTACTACTATATCTTCTTAGAGAGAGATTGAGAGAATAAATTTTAAATATATACATGAGCCATTTATAAGAGAAGTGCTCTACCAACTCAAGGATGAGCTTGTAAAAGTTCCCAGTGTAATTGTTTATCATCCTTTTACTACTGAGCATATAGTTTTTGGTTAGCATCAGAGGAATGGAATTAGGTGCTATTAATGATAGTCAGCATTTACTGAGGGATTGATTATTACATTCCTAATACTATTCTAAAGCTTTACATGAATTACCTTCCAGAAACAATACTATGTATGTGAGTACTCTTTTTATCACATATTTATAGTGCCATCGCAATGCAGGCATACTAAATACCTTGCTCAAGGCTACACAGTTAGTACAAGACAGCACCAAGTTGGGTCCCTGTAATGGATGCTCTTCTGTTTTAATGACTAATTTCTCCGATACTTTAATGAGTACCCAGAGGCTTACCACATGGCCCTGCCTTCTGAGAGATCATAGTCAAGGAGTTTAGGTCGTCCACATATTACTTCCAAAAGGAGCACTTGTCTGGGAATTGAGGGAAATCATCTAAGTGGGGAAATTATTTCATATTCTTTCAGGCATATGTAAGTAGGATCAAATCATGCTTTTCAAAGTCATCAATACTAAGTTTGAGTTCTCTTGTGTTCTGTGATGTATCTCTTCTGTTGATGAAAAAATAAAATAAAGCTCAGTAACAATAAATGACATTCCCATTGAATTACCTCTGATAATAATAATAGGAATAATATCTTCCATTTGTTCACCTACTCCAGTTTACATAGTATTGAAAATAATTTTTCAAGCTAAGCTTTTGTGATAGCATTTTTTCCACATAAAGGATATTGATACTATCATTTGTCATAAATGCTACATGTTTCCCTGAACTTGGACATCACCCACGATTTCTACTTACTTATCTATGAATGTCTTTGTAAAATCATGCGTCCAGTGGTTAAATACCAGCTTTTGAGTGTGTTAGAAAACAAGCACAAATAACTCATTCAGGAATTCTGCTTTGAACTTTGGTTTCAAAGGCTGAGTGAATGTTTTGTAAGGGCTTGACCATGTCATTATCATCAATGTTTCCTTAAGAAATTCTTGAGCCCTGGCTGGCGTAGCTCAGTGGATTGAGCTCGGGCTGCGAACCAGGCATCGCAGGTTCGATTCCCAGCACATGCCTAGGTTGCAGGCCATGTCACCCAGCAACCGCACATTGATGTTTCTCTCTCTCTCTCTCCCTCTCCCTTCCCTCTCTGAAAATAAATAAATAAAATCTTAAAAAAAAAAAAAAGAGTTATTCTCATAAAAAAAAAAGAAATTCTTGACTGATTTTGTCTCTTGCTTATGAATTGCAAGCTTATGAAACTAAAACTTTTGTTTGTTTATTACCAGTAGTTTCTAGTTAAGTCATAACCTTCAAGATAAACACACAGTTCATTTTAAGTGGAAGAAAGGTTAAGTAATCACTTCATTGTGACTTTCTATTATATGTCTCTGACATTATTTTGTATACAGATGTATATGCATTTGCATAGGAAAATGACACCAGCCTACTCACTCTCACAGAAGAGTACTGTGGCTCTCCAATTTAAATAATAGCTACATTACCTTTCAGAGAAAATAGGAGTCATCATTGAAAACTGAGGGAAACTTTATCAAGGCTAACAAAGCATGCTGTTTCCTGTAAATTGAAATGATAGGGAGCTAGATATACATGAAGAAGACAAAAAAAAAGCATGCAAATTAACTCGTCTATTTGTGACCACACACATTTGGATGCATAGGGATTAGCACGTAAGTGCTATTTCAGTTTAGCCTTCCAGAGAGTATGACCTTTGTACCTTAGAAGCATTAGAGGGAAGGGAACAATGGAGCCCCACGGAATCAGTGTTTTAACGAAAACTTAGGCAGGTAGACTGGGATCCTACCATTTGCTTAGCTCTGACAAGTGGTCAGTGTCTCCTTTCAATGGAATGTTCTTGGAAACTGAAAGCAAAACATCAACTGGCCTTTTTTGTTCAGCAAAATATTCCCACAAAAACAATAGTTCTGATGAATATGTATCTCTGAGAAGTGAAAGGCATGTGCTATCCTGAAGACCTTCCAGGTGGCTAAAATGCTGCCACCTCATGCTTTGTGATAAAATAGAACAGCACACCTCACCAAAGGGAGACACATTGATTCCCAATGACCATTGTAACTCTGTTGCTGTGCTAGAGACTTCTGGGAGGGCTCTGGATCTTCCCGGGAGATTCTGTTTTGTTTTAGTTGATCTTATTTCAGTGTCATAAAGTTACAGATGCATGAAGCAAGGAGGGGGTCTTAGAAGATACCTCTGTGATACCTAAGAAGGTCACTCTACTTTACTAGAATACCACAGTGCTGACCAACTGGCAAATACCCAAGACAGAGAGCTCTCATCTTGTACAATGCCTGTAGCTTGTTTGAAAGATTGTTTTTGTGTTGAGCAATAATGAACCTACTTGCAATTTTTGTCCATCAGCTCCTGTTCTGCTGGACAGACTTATGCAGAATGTTTGCTCTAGAATTGCATGTAATTTTTATAGTTTTGGAAAGGACCACAGTTGGAAAGGACCTGAAGATATTTCTTTGTCTAGCCTTTATAAGTTCTGGAAAATGAACAGATATGCAATTCAGGACATATTCTGTGCATTTTTCATTTATTCCTCACATGTTGTTTGTGCATGTACTATTTATACAGCACTAGTATTGGGGCTGCGATATACCAATGAACAAAAGAAATACTTGGGAGCTTATATTCTTATATACAGATATATGGCTCTGCTCTTTAGAAGAATGATAAGAATGGGAATATTGACTCCCTTATTCTAGCTGTATTTTATCTGATATTTTCATGCATTTAACTATATTTTCTCAGAGTTTATTCAAAGACTTTGCCCCTTTTCAGTAGTCAATAAATACGGTTGTCCTTGTTTGTTTGTTTAACTATTTGAAAGCATTCTCACTAAAAAATATTATAAGACAATAATATTTAATTCAGTTCTATTATTCTCTTTCCTGAGCTGTCTTCAATTTATATAACCTGTTTCTAGAACGACCTTTTTTTTTTTTTTACCTTTAGTCACACTGATTGCCAGTTTTCTACAATGATCAAAACTAAACATAGTATTTACAATCTGGTAGTTGGATAATTGCTTTTATTACACATGTTACCTATGTGTGAACACATGTTAGGCTCCGGCTTGATTGCCTCTCATAATATCGCCATTTCTTGGAAATGTCTACCTTGAACCTGTCTATGACCATTTTTTGTTTTTGTTTTTTGGGTTTTTTTTTTCTTTTGCTTGAGCTTGTTATTAGTTACTATTTTCCTTTTTCCAAGTCTGGGCCTTTTAGAAAAAAGTAGGTATTATGCTTGAATTTGATTTTACCTTATAAGTGACTTCTAAATCTACATTATTAGCTTTGGTCACTCCCCAGAAATCCAGATACATCCACCCAAATGTCTCCTGGACAGTTACAATATGGAAGTCCAAAAAGCCTCTAAATCTTGATGTGGACTAAACAGAATCAAATAAACAAACTTTGCTTCTGCTTTACTTTCCATGTCCCTATTTCAGTTACTTACCTCCCCAAATCTGTGTTGTCCATGATTTCTTTGTTTTGCTCAAGCAATCTGTACCTATTCTATCACCAGACCCTGTTTACTTCACCTCTAACAATATCCTAAGTCTTTCCATATCTTTTTATCTCCTCTATTATAACCTTTGTTCAAACCTCTTCTCTTACTTGGTCTCTGACAATTCCCGAACCTCCCGCCAATTCATCTCCTTGCATCCACTTTGGGCCCTGACAATCCACTCACCAAAGAAATAAGAGTTATATTCTAAAGTTTAAATCAAATCATATCTTTCCCATTTCAACTGTAAAAAAGTCTTTTCTAGTCTGGCCCAGCCCTTTTCTTTTCTTTCTCTCTCTCTCTCTCTTTTTTTTTGGGGGGGGGGACTGCATTTCCTTCTGCTAATTTCCTTTCCCACTAATCTATAACCACTGAGCATTTTTCTGTTCTTCCCATGCAGCGTCTTCATTTCACATTCGATCTTCCTTCTGGAATGGCTCTCATCTTGATCTTTGCACAGCTAGTTCCTTATTATTCAGATTTTAGTTTAAATGTCACCTCCTCAGAGAGGACTTTCTTAAATTTCTGATATGAAATATGTGTTCAGTCACTCTCCATCACATCACTCTATTTTAATTGCCTTCATGACACTTTTTCCTACCTCATGTGTTTGTATCCATTTATCTGCTGACTGTCTGTCTTCTCAAACTAGAATGTAAGTTCTACTGAAGCTAGGGCCATCCCTTTCTTGTTCATGGCTACATCTCTGGAACAGAAGGCAGTGCCAGAGCTGCCACAGAGTAGGCATCAATGAATGTTTGATAAATTAATCTTATTTTATTTGGATTTTGCAATCCTGTCTTGCCACTATTTGGAGGCCAGTTATAACTTTACTCCTGTCTCCCTGAGTATTGGCAATCCTACCAATTTCAATTTCACCTGGGGACCTAATAAGGAATTCCTAATTCCTTTGTCTTGGCCATTAATGAGCTATTGAACTGAGGAGGAGAAGGTGGATCTCTTGGGGACACCATTCAATACAGTGGATTCAGAACATTTAAAAACTTCTAGTCATTGAAAAGAATCGCTTTCACTTATGTCAATTCACCCAGACCCACATTTCTGATACGCAAGAGATAAAATGTTTTAAATATAGTTTTTGGAGTTTCTTTAGGAGATGTTTTTGTTGTGTATTTTTAAAAAACAATTAGCCGTGTGTTAGGAATTACTGATCTTGGAAGACCCGTGAGTGGCAGCACCCTGTATTTCCAGTGGTGCACTGACCTTAACGGGGGCTCGCAGGATTCATTCCTCCCTCTGGCTCTGGAGACCTGCCCCTTTGCTGGTGCTTATCTCATATCACCTTTGCACTTTGATTGTTGTGTATGCTAGCTTTCCCACCTGGATTGTGGCATTTCTCATTTTTCCTGCTCATCCCAGCCTTCCCTCTAACCCATACTTCTGCTCCTTCCATATGAATTCAGTTTATTCGGCTGGGCTTTTATCTTCCACCATTTCTCTATTCCTCTCTGGCTTAGATCCTCTTTGGAGCTTCCATTTTTGAGCTAGAAGGCTGTGATGGCCCCTCTGTATCTACTATAGTAATTTATCTTCATGTATAATGTAAAGATAACTATTCTCTGTCCTAGTTTTTTTATCCTCACCCAAAGACATTTTTTCATTGCTTTTTTCTTTTTGAGAGAGAGAGAGAGAGAGAGGACAGGGCAGGTGGAAAGAGGGAGAGATATCAATGTGAAAGAGAAACACTGATTGGTTGCCTTCTTGTATGGTCCCAGACCAGAGATTGAACCCCAAACTGGGTATGTGCCCTGATTGAGAATCAAACCCGGGACTTTTCAGTCTATGGGATAGCGCTCCAACCAACTGACCCACATTGGCCAGGGCTGTCCTTCTATTAATGTTAGTGTAATGAGGGCTCTTCCTTCCCTGGGATGCTGGTGACACTAACAACAATTTGTTCTGCTAGTGTTAATACCCGACCTTCATCGGTAAGGAAAGTCTGATAATGAGACAAGGGCAGAGGCCTTCAACTCACTTTGGCTTTTTTCTCTCAAGACAATAATCAATTTATTCAGAGTCACCAAAACAGACAAATAAGAAATTAAACAAATATATATATCTTTTTACTTCCTGGACTTACCACACAGTGTTAACTAGTTAGTGGCCATGGAACACTCTGAAACAGCTATGATTATTTTAGGAATCAAGATGGTATATGGCAAAAAAAGTCAAGTCCATTCCAAATCATGCTTTTGTTTTCACTTTTGCAATGAGAACCTCATTTCCAAGAAAAGCAGCTTGGATCTGCCCAACTTTTTCTGAGTCAGCTTAGATGACTATTTAGCTTTTAGACTATTTTTAAAAAACTAAAATGACCAAGTCCTTAAAAGTCACGACAGTATTGTTGGCTATCATCATTATGCTTTATATTAGGTGTTCAACACTTGTTCCTCATACAAAACTGAAACTGTGTACCCTTTGACCAAAGTCCCCTTTCTCCTTTCTTCCTCCCCACACTCCCCTGAAGTCATCTCGACTGTGGTGATTTTTCCACAGTATATCAAAACATCAACTTATATACTTTAACTATAAATGATTCTATATGTTAAAGAGGTCTCAATAATGTGTTTTTTTTTAAGGTCAAAACATACACTATTAATTTAGGAATCCACAGAACTTTTATGAGCAACTGTATCCTTTTTTGTCTGGATATAGACCTAGGAACAGCATAAATACAAAAATTGTCTGAGAAATTAATTGTTCTCATGGTAAAGAGATCGACTTTCTAATTCTTTTTAATCAGTATATTGGGGAAGAGAGGATAAGACAGGGAGAAAAAGAAAGAGACAGAGACTGAGAGAGTCAAAGAAGTAAATAAATGGAGAACAGACTGAGTCGACTGGCTATAAAGGGGAAGAGACTCTCGTGTCCAGTTCATAGGTAGAAGTATAAATCAGGCTTGAAAAAATGCTTGGGTGGGTTAGAAGAAGACTCTTAATCATTCTTTATTTGTTTTATTCATTTACTCATTTAACATTTATGTGGTACCCTGTGCCAGTTTTTCCTGCTAAGTACTAGGCATGCAAAAATGAATGCTGTGGTCTTTAATCCCGAAGAGTTCACAGTTCATTGGGAAAGTCAGACATATTTCTGATACTATAGATGCAGTATCAGGAGAGCAGCACTCTAATGTAGATATGTAGGTGGTGTTCAGGGGTCATTCAGTGAACATGACATACACGGCACCCCTGCACTCCCAAGATTATAATGTTGAATTGAGGGATTCAAGATAAGTTAAAAAACCATCACTCAGCACTCTGATAGAAGAAGGCTTGGATCTTGTAGGAAATAGAGTTTCTACAATTGATCTCAGAGAATCTTGTTTTGTGGAGTCAGAGAAGAATTAAAAATTAACCTGGCCGGGAAGAATCTCTGAGAATGAAGCAAATAAAGCTGCCTGTGGAAGCAGTATTGGGAAAAGCTTTCCAGAGGAGATGGTCTTTGGGCTGTGTCCCTGGTTAAATCAAGGGCAGGCAAGGCCTTGATACTGCCAGAAAACAGAAGGAAGCAAGCACTGAGAATCACTCGAGTCCTTAGCTGCGTTGCTTAAAAAGTTTCTGAAGTTGTATCCACAAAGGGCCAGACCCTCCTCTTACCATTGGATGAAAGATGGCATAGCGCTGCCCAGAACATCCCCAACACTCAATATTCATCCCTAAAAGCCTCTTAAAGTGGCATTGGGGAGGGAAAATGATCCTAACATCCATCTGAACTAGTAGGAAGTTGTTTTTTTAAAGGTATGATCTAAAGACACACACCTCCCCTCCCATATGGTACACTCCGCACTACTCAATTTATCTGTGTCAAAAACTCCAAGGGCTGAATTGATTGTGTAGTGTATTGAACCTCGGGTTCCATTCTGAGTACTTGAAACGTGACACTCCATCCACTAAGCCCTGCTGCTTGGGTTGTTTTTTCAATTCTAATATGTTGAAGTATTTCTGCAGCCCTGGTGGTGTTTCTGCCTGGGTTAGGAAATGCAGCTTTAATCAAATCTCATAATAATACGGGGAGATGTTGATGATGAATGCCCATTGATAATCCAAACTGCCAGAGAGCAGGACAAAGAGGAGAATTTAATATCCTGGAAAATGGTGGCAGAGGAGTGTGGTTTTATTTTCAGCTGCCTCTTTCATGTACTTGTTTCTAACGCAGGGTGAGTTTCAACGAGGGCCACTCCTGGGACAAGTATGCTTTCACTTCGGTCCCTCTCTTTGTCGACGGGGCCCTGGTGGAGGCTGGTGTGGAGAACCAGATCATGACGTGAGTACTTCTTTGGCTTTGGTCGAAGGGAGCCCAGAGACCTGGGGTCTACTTTCACCCACTGAGGCAATTTTTCTTCTGGGGAGCCTTACACTAAAGCATTGCAGTCTCTGGCCAGTGTTTCCTCATTTGGAAAATGGAAATATTTGTGTCTGTGCCAATGATTCAGCAGACTACTGACCACAGTAGAGAAGCCAGGTTAGCTAGTCATTAAAATGTTAAGATTTCTAATGGAATTTAAACCAGTTTTGTAACAAATTTCCATTCATCTGAAAGCCCAAGCAAAGGAAAGATTATGTCTTTACATATGTTTCTCTCCTGCTGAAACATTCCGTAAGAGACCAGGGACAGAGATGGAGGAAGCAAACAGCCAACATGTTGACAACAGGGAATATTTTTTAAAGATTTTATATATTATTTTTAGAGAGAGGGGAAGGGAGGGAGAAAGAGAGGGAGAGAAACATCAATCTGTGGTTGCCTTCTTGTGTACCCCCTGCTGGGGACCTGGCCTGCAACCCAGGCATGTGCCCTGACTGGGAATTGAACTGGCCACCCTTCGGTTCACAGACCAAAACCCAATCCACTGAGCCACACCAGCCAGGGACAACAGGGAATATTTTAAGAGAAACTTGTACAGTGTATCACACTCACACATTCACACTCATGCACTCACACTTACAGTTCTTATTTCACTTTAGACTGATTTGCTATGAAAGTTTTTCTGCACTCCTTCACAATGTAAGTAGATGGTGAGACATAGATCATAAAGCTGTAAAAAGCCATGCATTACTTTCTGAGTATTTGATACTTTCTGAATATTTGAATATTCTAAAAGTGTATTAAATTTGAACCCCTAAAAAGTTGATCACCTCTGTGTGTTTGTGTATACGTGTGTACTCAGGGGTTATGGGAGGATAGTTATGGTGATCCCTCACCAGCCTGTACCACCCCACTTCCCCAACTCCTGTAATACAAGCAGACTCTATTATTAGTCTGTCAAATCACTTTATTAAGAGTTAACACTACTGTATGCAACTTGGTCTGTACAAGTCATAAACAGTATTTGAGATACATCATTAATAGTTAGAGTTTAAAACTTCATCATTTGATGGACACACAACAACAATATGTAGCATGAGTTTTATATGTTCACAAGGAGTAACATTTTTCCTGAAATAGAAATGATTCAGTAAATATACAGATATATATGTATAGTGACTGTATATGCAAGTGTGTATGTGCATACACATATGATACATATTATATTGCATATACATAATATGTATAGTTATATAATGTACACCAATAACAATGTATAATAGTATATATAATAATGTAATATACACACACACACATACATGCATACTTACACACACATGCAGATGATGGAGATACGAGAGGAGTCTCTAGGATCTAGGGTCCTGGAAAGACCTTTGTAAAGTTATACCATAAAAAAAAAATGGTGCTACCTAGTATATGCCAGATACTGTTCTAGATGAACAAATAAGACAGAAACTGCTATCCTTTTGGAGTCTGCATGTTTGTACATTAAATAAATGTAATATAAAGATGGCATGTTACCCAGAATACTCAGCTGAGAGATTAAAGGTTGTACTTAGAAATTCCAGGAAGTGAATAGAATGCTAGAAATACTACCATCTGTTTCCAGGAGAATCTCTGACCATGAGCCGATGCTTCCAAATTATCTCCCATCCTTCACTTAATCACTAGATATAAAAGATAACCTTCATCTTTTTTAGAACTTCCTCTGATGTGGACATCAAAGAGTTCAACTATTGAGTTGTAAATTCCATAAGGCAAGGTACACACATTCAAGAAGGTTGTGCAGTCTGCTTCAATTTATCAAGGCAGGCGTGGCTGCTCAGCGCTTTCAAATCAGTCATTTCCTAGCATCCTGGGCAGTGAAGATATACATGGTCCTCAAGTCAGGCCTTCCTTCTTTCTGGTCCACCTTTTATCCTGGTTTCTCCTCATCTCATAGTGTGACTTCTCCTGCCCTCTCTTCTGTGAAAAACCTATTTGAACTCATTGCCTGCTTCTCTTGGGCATCACTTTGGACAGTATTACATGTACTCTAATTCTACATGACCTGGAATTCCCTAGCGAAGTTAAGGCTGCAGTTTAAATTCTGTGTTCATCTGATGACTAATGTTAGCAATTTTTTTCTCACCTTCAGATGGAGTTTAGCTGGTCACATGGATGTGGGGGGAATTGACCTCAGGGTCAAACCACTTACTGAAAAGACTAGATAGCACTCCCACTCCCCTTTCCTCCCACTAAGACTCCTCAAGAGTGTGGCAGGTTTCTGCCTCCACCTTACCTTGTTTATCATGATATCTTAAATGGTAGGAAGTACAAAGGGAGCAAGAATAGTGCATAATATTTTTATATGAGTTTTGGGACAGAGAAGTATGTCCTTTTACAAAATTTACATCTTTGGGTTTGGAAGCAGTCATCTACCCAAGTATTTATTTTTTATCAAATTCCAAATTTCTCTGTTTTTTAACTTGGTATTAAATACAAACTTTGTCTAGTATGAAAATGATACAAGTTTTTCCAGGGCTCTTCAGACAGCTAGAGAATGAACTCTTAAAGAATTGCCAAGAGACAATTTCTGTTTCTGTCTTAGATTTGAAAAGGAATTGAAAACCAAGTGGCCCACTAGGTAGAACTGACCACTGCTTTCCCTCATGGAATGACAAAGGCAAGAATTATAGCAGGAGTTCAAGAGACTTTTATGTATTTCTTAGGTTCTCTGATTCTTCCTGATTTATTATGGGAAGATTGTATGTTTCTAGGAATTTATCCACTTCATCCAGGTTGTCCAGTTTGTTGGCATATAGTTGTCCATAATATTTTCTTACAATCCTTTGTATTTCTTTGGTGTCAGTTGTTATTTTTCCTCTTTCATTTGTGATTTTGTTTATTTGGGTCCTTTCTCTTTTTTTCTTGATGAGTCTGGTTAAAGGTTTGTCAATCTTATCTTTTCAAAGAACCAGCTCTTGGATTCATTGATTTTTGTATTTTTTTAGACTCCATTTCATTTATTTCTGCTCTGATCTTTATTATTTCCTTCCTTCTACTCACTTTGGGCTTTGTTCATTGTTCTTTTTCAAGTTCCTTTAAGTGTGAAGTTAAGTAATTTATTTGAGCTTTTTCTTGTTTTTTTTTTTGAGATAGGCTTGCATGCTCTGACTTTCTCTCTTAGGACTGCTTTCTCTGTGTCCCACAGATTTTGGATTGTTGTGTCTTCATTTTCATTTTTTTCAAGGTATATTTGTATTTGTTCCCTGATCTTGTTGTTGACCCATTCATTGTTTAATAACATGTTATTTAGCTTCCATATCTTTGTGTGTTTTTCAGTGTTCTTGTGACTGATTTCTAGTTTCATAGCATTGTGGTCAGAGAAGATGCTTGATATGATTTCAATCTTCTTAAACTTATTGAGGCTTGTTTTGTGTCCTTACATGTGGTCTATCCTAGAAAATATCCCATGTGCACTTGAAAAGTATATGTATTCTGGTGCTTTGGGGCTAAATGCTCTGAGGATGTTGATTAAATTCATTTGATCTAGTGTGTTGTTTAAGGCTGCTGTCTCCTTGTTGATTTTCTGTTTGGTAGATCCATTGAAGCCAATGGGGTGTTAAAATCCACAACTATGACTATTTCTGTCAATTTCTCCCTTTATGTTCATGAAGATTTGCTTTAGGTATTTAGATGCTCTTATATGGGTGCATAAATGCTTACTAGGGTTATATCCTCTTGTTGGATTGTTCCCTTTATCATTATGTAGTGTTCCCCTTTGTCTCTTACTATAGCCTTGGTTTTAAGTCTGTTTTGTCAGATATAAGTACTACTACCCCAGCTTTTATTCTTTTTCATTTGCATGAAATATCTTTTTCCAACCCTTTACTGTTTTTATTGTTCAATTACACTTGTCCCCAGTTATACTCTCCCCCGCCCTACCCACCCCCACCTTCCACATTCAGTCTTCCCTCCACATTGTTGTTGTCCATGGGTCCTTTATATATGTTCCTTGACTTGACCCTTCCTCTTCTTTCCCTCGTTATCCATTTCCCCCTCCTCTCTGGTCACTGTCAATTTGTTCTTCATTTCCACGTCTCTGGTTCTATTTTGCTTGCTTGTTTGTTTTGTTGATTAAGTTCCACTTATAAGTGAGATCATATAGTATTTGTCTTTTACTGCCTGGCTTATTTCACCTAGCATGATATACTCCATGCTGTTCTGAAGGATAGGAGTTCCTGCTTTCTGTCTGGTACATAGTATTCCATTGTGTAAATGTACCACAGTTTTTGATCCTCTGGTTTACTGATAGGCACTTAGGCTATTTCCTGCACTTGGCTATTGTATATAATGCTGCTATAACATTGGGGTACATAGGGTCTTTGAATTGGTGTTTCAGGATTTTTAGGGTATAATCCCAGCAGTGGAATTGCTGGGTCAAAAAGCAGTTCAATTTTTAGTTTTTGAGGACATTCCATACTGTTTTCCACAGTGGCTGCACCAGTCTGCATTCCCACCAACAGTGTTCCAGGGTTCCCTTTTCTCCACAACCTCACCAGCACTTGCTGTTTGTTTGTTTGTTTATAATGGCCATTCTGACTGGTGTGAAGTGGTATCTCACTGTGGTTTTAATTTGCATCTCTACTTTTGGTCTGTGTGTATCTTTTCATCTCAGATGGGTCTCTTGGAGGCATCACATATATGAGCCTTGTTTTCTTACCCATTCAGCTACCCTCTGTCTCTGGGTCAGAGCATTTAAGCCATTTGCATGTAAGGTAATTATTTATAGATGCATATGTAGTGCCATTTTATTGCTAGGCTGTTTTCCTCTGTTTTTATTTTTCTTTCCCTTCTTCTTCTCTTTCCCCTTCCCCTCCTCCTTTTTCTACCCCTCCCCTCCCCCTCCTCCTCCTCTCCCCCCTCCTCCTCCTTCTCCTCCTCCTCTAAGCCCTTTAACATTGTTGCAATACTGCTTTGGTGTTAACAAAGTCCTTTAGCTTTTTCTTGTCTGGGAAACTCCTTATTTCTCCTTCACTTTTAAATGATAGGCTTGCTGGGTAAAATAGCCTCAGTTGTAGGCCCTCTATTTTCATCAACTTGAATATTTCATGCCACTCCCTTCTGGCCTGAAGTCTTTCTGTTGAGTAATCCGATATCAGTCTAATTGGTGCTCCCTTGTAGGTAAATACCTGCTTTTCTCTTGTGACTTACAGGGTTCTCTTCTTGGCTTTAAGCCTTGTCATTTAAATTATGATGTTTCTCGGCGTAGGCCTCTATGGATCCAACTTGTTTGGGACTCTCTGAACTTCCTGGACCTGTGTGACTTTTTCCTTCACCAGATTAGGGATGCTTTCTTTCATTATTTCTTCAAATAGGTTTTTGATCCCTTGCTAACTCTCTTCTCCTTCTGGTGTTCCCATGATGAGGATGTTGGTATGCTTCACTTTGTCTAAAATGTTTCTAAAGCTCTCCACACTTTTTAAAATTCTTTTTTTCTTTTTGCTGTTCTGCTTGGGTGATTTTTTTCTAACTTGTCTTCCAAAACACTGATTCTGTCCTCTGCTTCATCTAACCAGCTGTTTATTCCCTCTAGTGTATTATTTATTTCAGATATTGCATTCTTTATTTCTGACTGGTCCTTTCTTATGGTTTCTATGTCTTTTTTCTTGCTATTGAGTATCTTTATAATCATTACCCTAAATTCTCTATCTGATAAATTGTTTACCTCCATTTCATCTAGATCTTCTGGAGAATTCACTTGTTCTTTCATTTGGGCCTGTTTCTTTGTTTCTCCATTTTGGCTGCTTTGTGTTTTCTGCTTTAGTTGTTAAACTAACCAGCTGCTAAGTTGATTAGTTGTTAATCTAATCAACCTGTGAGCAGCTGGCTTAAGCACTACAGGGTAGGACAGAGTAATTCCTGAAAGAGGGGCTATTGTTTCCCTTCAGGCTGATGCCTCTTGCACAGGAGTGCTCTGGCTGAGAAAGATGGCTCCTGCAGTATGGGAAATGACTCTGTACAAGGATCCCGGTGGCTGTTTCTCAGTTCTCTCCCCAGAGCCTCCAACCCCAGACACTCCTCAAGTGTCTCTTGCCCATTCTATTCTGCCCCTTTACCAGAGTCTAGGGTAAGTGGCTGCAAGAAAAATTTTGTGCTTTGGCCCTTTTAGAGGATCCCCGTATCTCCAGCAGTCTCTCCCTGGCTGACAGAAACCCTGTTGCTTTTCACAGCTGGATGTTATCTGGATTCCTTTCCAGCTCTAGTGCTGTAGGCTGGGTAGCCCAGCTTGGGGGTTGGACCCCACACTTCTCAGGGATAACACTCTGGCTGCTGAAATGTCCCTCTGGCACTTTAGCTGCTACCCATGGGAACCTGGCCAGCCCTCTCGCATCTTCTCTGCACTCCCTACCAGTCATGTTGTGGTGAAGTTGTTTCTTCTCTCTGACCTTGGTTATAAGACTTGCCTCCAGTTAGTGTTCATTTGGTTATTCTGGATGATTTCTATACAATTTAGTTGTAATTCTGGATTGTTCCTGGGAGGAGGTTAGTACAGCTGCCACTTACTCCTCTTCTATCTTGGATCCTTTGGGACTATGAGGACAGGAATTTCATTTGGGGACAAAATACTTAATCTTACAATAAAAAAAAACAAACCCTTATTAATGATATAGGCTATTTGAATTCTGTATCCTTCCCCTCATTGCTAATCCTGATTTAGCTATGGTCAAGGAGAAAAAAGGGCTAGCATACTCACACTAAGGTTTACTGCCTTATCTTGATAACTTCTTTGGAGGATTTAAATGTTTAATAGTTTGTGATTGTTAATTTTATATGTAAACTCAACTGGGCTATGAGGTGCCTAAATATTTGGTCAAACATTATTCTATATTTGTTGTTTTTGGATAAGATTAACATTTAAATCAGTAGACTGAGTAAAGCAGATTGCCCTCCTCAATTTGGGTAGGCTCTATCCAACAAATTGAAGGCCTTAAAAGAATAAAAAAGCTTCCCCTTCATTGAGCAAAAGAGACTACCTTCTGCCTGGCTGCCTTTGAACTGGAACATGATTCTTAAGGAAAAACCTTTAGGCTCCAACAGAAATATTCACTTTTCCTGGAACTACAGACTGGAACTCCACTACTGGCTTTCCTGGGTGTTTAGTTTGCTAGCTCACCCCAAAGATCTTGGAACTTATATACACACACACATCCTATTTACTCTGTTTCTCTGGAGAATCCTAATATATACACTATTCATTCAAATACATTTAATAAGCTTCTAATATATTTTAGACCCTATTGAGGGGTATAAAAGAGGTAAATACAACTCTTTCTACCTCTATGGAGATCTCAGGACAACATGTGGGAAGTAGGAATGCTCTGATCATCAATGAATCCTAGTTATATAGCCAGGGTATGAGTAGAGGCAAGTGAAGATTTCACACATACAAAAGGTGACAGCTGAGTTGGTCTGCAAGTTTCAATAGCAGTTCACCAGTAGAAAAACTGAGTAAAAGTAACAGAATGTAAACTTAAAGGAAGCACAGACTTTTAAAAGTTTTGTTGAGTAATATAGCCTTAGTGCCTCAGAGGGGGTCTGACATATAACAGGATGTCAGGAATCATGTTTTTTTTTATTCTTTATTTTATTGATTATGCTATTACAGTTGTCCCATTTTCCCCCTTCACTCCACTCCACCCTGCCCATCCCCTCCCACCCACATTCCACCCTTTAGTTCATGTCCATGTGTCATAAGTTCTTTAGTGTCTACATGTCCCACACTATTCTTACCCTCCCCCTGTCTATTTTCTACCTACTGTCTATACTACTTATTCTCTATATCTTTTCCCCCTCCCTCCTCCTCCCACTTCCCTGTTGCTAACCCTCCATTTGATGACTATTTTTTACTGTTCATATTTTTTATCTTCTTTTTCTTAGGTAAGTCCCTTTAACATTTCATATAATAAGGGCTTGGTGATGATGAACTCCTTTAACTTGGCCTTGTCTGAGAAGCATTTTATCTGCCCTTCCATTCTAAATGAAAGCTTTGCTGAGTAGAGCAATCTGGGATGTAGGTCCTTGCCTTTCATGACTTGGAATACTTCTTTCCAGCCCCTTCTTGCCTGTAAGGTCTCTTTAGAGAAATCAGCTGACAGTCTGATGGGAACTCCTTTGTAGGTTACTGTCTCCTTGTCTCTTGCTGCTTCTAGGATTCTCTCCTTCATTTTTACCTTGGCTAATGTAATTATGATGTGCCTTGGCATGTTCCTCCTTGGGTCCAACCTCTTTGGGACTCTCTGAGCTTCCTGGACTTCCTGGAAGTCTATTTCCCTT
>PVIA01007844.1:0-78438 GCA_004024845.1 Tonatia bakeri
TTTTTTTTTTGATATAACAACAGAAGTGGTGACTTTTAAGCTCTTTACATTTTAGATCAGAAACAGAAAGTGATCAGTTTATTCTTTTTTTGGCTGAGTAATATTCCATTGTATAAACATAGCACAATTTGTTTCATCACTTCCTGTTCGTGGACTTTTGGATTGTTTTTATTTTTTATTTTTTTGTCCATTATGAACTTCCTTTTAACTGGCATTTGGTCATTATAGTAATCGTTATTCCTATAATTCTAGATCCAAACTAAACAATAGGTCCCAACAATGCACCTATATAGCAAATGAATCACTCACAACATAAGCGACTTTGTAACTCATTCAGAACAGGCTGAATGGACCTTATCTTCAGAAAACAGACTTGACTAGAACATCTAACTTGCTGTTGGTATGCTTCACTCTGAGAACCACTGCAATGTGGCACATGAACTCAGGAGTACACAAAGTATTTTTCTTTCTTTCCCTAAAACTACATTTCTGTTGAGCCACCATTTGACATCATCTGCAATCTTAGGCATTTCCAAGTAAACTGACCCAGGCAATAAAGATTTCATAACCTTACTCATCCCCCCTTCCCCAATTCCCCTCCCAGATTCTAAGTTCTGCAGTAGAAATAGTGCCATTATGTCAGCAAGGAGGTGACACCTGGTTCTGCTCTGTGCTGGCACTTGGTGAGATAGACAATTTTTTTAAAGATATTTTTATATCATTGGTGCTCTTTCTTTTTTGAAAATTTACACATTATTTTACTATACTTTGTCAACTAAAAATGTTACCTCCATGAATTATAAGAGGTCATTATCAAATATCTGCAATTATTTTGTATTTAAAATTCAAATCACAGTACACAGGTTGTCAGGAAAATTATATCCCTTCTAACCTCAGGTTATAGCAAATCATCATGAGCACCACCTGCAGCTGATTTCTTTTATAGTAGTACCACATGCCTACCACAATATTGTACCACCAATAAAATCAGCTGGAACCAATTATTTCCAGGTCACCACAGAGTACATTTTAATTCTTAATCTTATGGATTTAACCTGTATGTGGCAGACTCCATTTATCCTTAGGAGAGAATAATTCTCCTCTCTCATTATCTCTTTTAAAGATTGTTCTCACTAAATACTAGTTGATTTACTTTTTATAATCAACTAATTTCTGCCTTCACCTAACACACACAGAAAGTTTAGGAATATTAAAATGCTACTTAAAACCAAGGTTCTGTATTTTTACTCAAATTATTTATTTGTTTGTTTGTTTATTTATTTATTTATTTATTTACTGTTGTTCAAATACAGTTATCTCCATTTTCCCACCACCACTTAGCAGGTCATAACATTCGAGTACGTGTCTAGTGGGACCGGGAAAATCTTAGATTCAAGAAAAAAGTCAGTTCAGACTTGTCATTAGCCAGCCCATGAAACATGTAGGAAATCGGACTTCATTTGAACTTCCTTGAGATAGTTTATGATGGTCAAATTTAGTAGACTTTGGCTCTTCACAAAAATTTATCACCTACTTAGGTAGTATGGTAAATATGAAATGAACCACATAATTTTCAGAATTACTGGCTTTATGCAATACGTAGTAGTATGCTCATTAGATATTTTTTATTATGAACCTACATTTTTGTGGTTCTTAGTTTCTAAAATGGTGGAATTAACTCCAACACTTCTTATCAGGCAAAAGTTCTCTAGTTTTTACTTAAATTGACCTCCATGGGAACAGAGGAGAAGGGAATGACCACAAGATTAAGGAAATGACAAAGAATATAAGCACTGGAAAGTACATATTGTGTTTGGGAGACAGAAAATCAAGAAATTTGACTGTAGTAGAAGATTTATATTAGGAATAGTATGAAGTAAAGGTTGGGGGGTAGTTTGGGGCTGGATTGTAAATAATCTTATATACTGGGATAAAGAACTTGTATTTTGTTCTTCAGATAATGGAGAGCTATTGTATAGATTTAGGTTAAGGTGAGCATAATAATGGTTTCAAAAGGACTGATCTCATGTTAAAAATTAGGTATGGATTCAAAGAGAGCTGAGGCTACAAGAATTTAAATCAATAGAAGGGTCGGGGTGTCTTCCCATCGGGAGTTTGATTCCTGGTCAGGGTGCATATCTAAGTTGCAGGTATAACCCTAGGTCAGGACATTTATGGGAGGCAACCTATCAATATTTTTCTTTCATATAGATGTTTCTCTCTCTTTCCTGTTCTCTCTAATTAATAAACATGTCTAATTTAAAAAAAAAATAAGTAGAAGGGATCTATTCTAAACTAGGTGTAAATTAATGATGGCTTCAGCAGGGGTAATATCAGTAAGATTTGTAGAGTATCAAAAGCATTCGAGAAAAAGAATCAGTGAAACTGGCTGATATGATATATAGAACTAATGAGAAGAAAGAGTCAAAAACAATTCCAATTTAATGTTGGGAGAATTATACTCCCACTTAGTCCAACAGGGAAAGCATTTAGGAAAAATAGAAAAGGTGAGCGAATTTTTGGATACCTTTAATTTGAAGCATCAATAGACATATGAGAGGAAATATGCTGTGCTCCATGGAAACTGCAGAACTGGAGAGAGTTCAGGGATGTATCTATTTTAATTTTAAATACAATTTCACTTAAAAAGTAGGCAAATAAAAAGTTAAAATTTCAAGTTGAACATCACCTTTGAAAATCGGAGGGATCTAGTCATTCGCATCACTTACTGTGTTTTAAATTTATACAGAAATACATTGGTTAGATTCTGCATTTAATCATGGCTCTTTCATGCATGCGCTAGAAGATTATAAGCGATGTCTTCTGATTTGATAGAGATTACCTTAACAAACTTAATGTTTACTATTAAAGGGGAATTTTTACCATTTAAGTGAGTGTTCCCATTTAATACTTCCAACAAAATGTTAAGTGTTAGTTTTCCTGGCAAAAGAAGTCTCTGGGTATATCACATCTGCATAATATCAAAGCAACTAAGTGGTTCAAGGCAATGGGAAAATAATTCTATTTTATGGAACTCATAGGTTAACTCACAATCAAAGTGGTCATTTAACATTTTTATATGTACAACTGAAATATAATCTTCAAAATCAATATTAATTTTTTGTATGTTTAAGAGACTCAAAACATGTAAGTCATCAAGTCACATACTAATCTACCCTTAGGAAGTGAGAAGTTAGAATGACAGCTAAGTTCCCTTTTAGTTGATACATTTTATTATATGTAAGCACTAAATCATGAGAAAACAAAAAAGCTTAGTATTAAGCATGTTAGTTTACTAAAAAAATGTACCAGAAGAAACAATTGCCAAGAGAATCTAAAATCATGGGCTGTTGTGATTGATATTACCTGGAATTTATTTCATACTGCTTTTTTATTCAGGCAGCTTAAAGAGGTTTATGGTTGAGGTAATCACAACTTTTAAAGGCAGGAAATAGGAACAAATATTCAAGTCCCATTTTAATTAACAAAGTAAGTCAGTGGCATAATCTAGTAGCTCAAAGCATAGTCCTCAATAAGCATCAGAGGCATCACCTGGGATCTTATCAGAAAGGCAGAATCTCTAATTTTGCTGCAAAAGTAATCTTCATTTTACCTAGATCACCAGGGGATTCCCATGCCCAATAAAGTCTGATGTACAACCCTACTGGATCTACACTCAGTGAGTGGAGAAATTCCTGCTATCCACCTGTAGAGATACCTTGCTCTGTCTTACTCGTCTTCAGTTAACCAAATTTTTTATCACTTGCCCTAATGTCATATACTTAGTAAAAGAAAATACGTGAAATTAAAGAGATTCTTCATGAAGGAAATAGCTTGAATTAAAGACTTCATACAAAGATAGTACAAAGATAAGTTCTGGGGGTGTAATGCATAGCACGGTGACTACAGTTAATAATACTGTCTGTAGATTTGAAAGCTGCTAAGAAAATAAATCTTGCCCTGGCCGAGTAGCTCAGTTGGTTAGAGTGTCATCACCATATACCGAGATTGTGGGTTCAATTTTGTGAGGGCACATACGAGAAAAAGCCAGGGGGGAGGGGGGAGGGGATAATGGGGGGAAGAGGGGAAGGGTTTTCAGGAACAACTATAAAGGACACATGGACAAAACCAAGAGGGGGTGGAAGCAAGGGAGGTAGGTGGGTTTGGCTGGGGTTGGGGGGAGTGGTGGGGAGTAAATGCAGACAACTGTAATGGAACAACAATAAAATAATTAAAAAATAAAGAAAAGAAAAAAAGAAGAAACCAATGTGTGCATAAATAAGTGGAACGAGTGTCTCTCTCCCTCTCTTTCTCTCTTCTTCCTTCTTTCTCTCCCTTCCTTTCTCTCTCTAAAATCAATAAATAAAAAATTAATAAAAAATAATTTAAAAAGTAAATCTTAACATTTCTCATCACAAAATGATTGTAACCATGTGATGTTAACTAAATTTATTGTGGTAATTGTTTTACAATGTACACATATATGAAATCATGATATTTGTACACCTTTAACTAATACAATCTTATATGTCAACTACATCTCAGTAAAACTGGGGGGAAAAGAATGGTTCAGACCATGTATGGGAACCCTAGCCAAGGAGTAACCAGATAAATTTAGTTTAAAACTTCAACCAAGGCCCGGGCCAGCATGGCTCAGTTGGCTGGATGTCGTCCTGGAAAGCAAAAGATCGCCGGTTCGACTCCCTGTCAGGGCACATGCCTGGGTTGGGGGCCAGCTGGAGCGTGTGTGGTTTCTCTCTATCATTGATGTTTCTCTCTCTCTCTTTCTCCCACCTTCCCTTCCCTCTAAATAAATAAATAAAATCTTTAAAAAATAAAAATAAATCCTTAACTGAGGTCATTAATTCACCAAGGCATAAACAAAGTGAATTTGGAGAGCTATGCAGAAGGTACATGTGTTTTACCCATCAATAAATGGTCCATTCTTTTAGTCTTGTTGTAGAAATTGCTTTAAGTCAGATAAAAAGAACTATTTCTTGCCTAAGCTTAATTAAGCTTTTTTAAAAATATAGGGTACCCAGGATGATTGGAAACTAGTAAACTGAACTGACTGAAAAGTATATTTATTGGATTTGCTGTGAAGAAGAGAAGGGTGAGACAAAAAGAAATAAACTAACATGTCTTAAGCATCTATTCTCTGCTAAGTACTACACTAGATGCTTTATATTAATAAAAAAAAAAAAACAGGATCTCTAAACTGTTAAACCTGAGACCTGTTCTCTATCATATAAGTATGGTGTTATTGTGACCTGTCACAACTATAAAAACTCTAAAAACATAACTTTTCAATCACTTAATAACTTAGAAAAACTAAGTCTTTAAGACTTTGCTTTATTATAAATTATTAACACTCCCAGACCTTTCCTATCTCCTCAGCTGGCCATTATTAAGAAAATATCCTAGAAAAATAGAGATCAGATTATCTTAGATCTAAACACACACCAGGATCTGATCTGGGCTTCTGTGATGATACTGGTTCTATGTGTGTGGTCCCTGAAAGTGTCTTGAGATGGTAACTGAAACCAGCGTGCAACCTAAGTTGCATCATGGACGCTGTCATTTAGGTATGCAGTGTCTCAACGCTTCATCCGATGTATATCTATTGAGTGTCTTCTATTTGTTGTACAATTTTAATATCAGAGTATAAAAATAAATAAGTAAAGACACATAAATAAGTAATTATAAGTTGTAAAAAATGCCATGAAGGAAAACAGCATTAAACCCTGACGGAAGACTGTTGGGAAAGAGCTCCTCTTCTGATGTGGACAATAAAGATCCAACCAGAACACCCATCCTCCAGACAACAACTACATACACTCAGGACAGAACACAGGTACTCCTTATACTGCACAACACCATGTGAACCGAAACTCAGGCACATTGGCCCATGTCCTTGCTTCACACTGTTCTGTAATAGCAGTGACTGTGCGAAGTGAGAGCAGGTTTACAAATTCACAGGTTTCGGTTAACATGGTAATAGTGTACGCGCAAGGGCTGCCTGCATGACAACACAACTATTTGAAGGCACTGTAGGGTGAAAGAAAAAAAAAAAAACAGGTGGATATCGGAGGAGGTTAATACTCGTAAAACGGAATCACACAGGAGATTTTACCTTGTTTATAGCTTTTAGTCTAAGAGAACGCTTCAGGAGGAGCCATGCACAGAATGGATAAAATTCCTATGGCAAATGTACAGAGTTTCTGACATAAAGAAACATAGGGCAGGCTTCCAGGAAATCACAACTTCTGGAGAGTGAGGGCATAATCAACAGAAAAAAGAGAGACAGAGAAAGAGGCCCCCAACTCTGTATATAAACTATGCACAGCTTACCTAGCAGAACCCTAAATCGTACATGTGTGGAACAGACCATAGAAGGCGGGTGAGGATGAAAGTACTGAACTAAGATGTGAGCTGTTACAAAAGGGACGGTGTGTAGTTTGAGTCCAATCAAGTTTATTGCTTATTAAAATAAACAAACTAAAAAATCAGCACTCTTTGGAAGAGTTTAAAAGAAAATATGTTCACAAACTTACATTTGCAGTGTCTAGATAAACTCCAGTTATTACCTACAATACAGAGAACAAGAAAAATGTTGACTCATTTTCAGGAGAAAAGACATGGACACCAACCAACTCCAAATGACACAGGTATTGGGATTAGGACACAAGAATTTTTAAGCAGCTATTCCAACTGTGCTCAATAATATAAGAAAAATATTCTCACAGTGAATAAAAGGTAAAAAATATCAACAAGGAAGTAAAACATCTCAAAAAAAATTAAATTCTAGAACTTAAAAATACAATATAAAATATAAAAACTCTCAAGATAGGCTTAGCAGCAGAATGGAGATGATAGGAGCATGAGAAAAGTAAATGTGAAGGTATATAAATATAAATGATCCAACCCAAAAATAGGTTGAAAAAGTAACAGTGTGAGGGCCCTGTGGGACAATATCAAAAGTTTTAATATGCATATAATTAAAGTTAACGAAGAGGAGTAAGAGAATGAGGAAGAAATAGTATTTGAATACATAACATTATTTCCAAAATTTGCTAAAACATACATATTTACAGTTTGCAGATTCTCAGAAAACTAAAAAAAGGAAAGCTATGAAGAGAAACATTCATCTGTGCATCATAGTCAAACTGACGAAAACCAAAGATTTAGAAAAATCTCAAAGGCAACCAGAAACTGAGAGTTAATAAATATGTGTCAACATTTTAAACCACTAAACTTGGGAGTGGTTTGCTGTGCAGCAATAGATAATTAACACAACTACCATAGCTGGAGGTACAAACACCCCTCTTTCAGCAATGGAGAGAACAAGTAGAAAGAAAATCAGGATACAGGAGACTCTAAAAATATTATCAACCAATTTGCCCTAAATTTTACTTATAGAACACTTTGGTCAAAAGCAAGAGAAACTGAATTACTTTCAAGTGAACACAGATTATTTTTGGGGATAGACCATAGTCTGGGCCATAAAATAAACCATAATAAGTTGAACAAGATTGAAATCATTAAGTATATTTTCTGCCCACAGTGGAGTTGAATGAGAAATCAACACAGAACAATGTCTGGAAACACTCCCTTATGCGCAAACATTAAAATCACACTTCTAAATAAAAAAGATCAAAAAAGTCATCTCTGGGAAAATTAGAAAAAAAATTTAATGAATATTAATGAAAAACAGTATATGAAAATATGGGAGGTATAACTAAAGTAGTGCTTAGAGAGAAAATGATCAAATCAAACTAATATTAAGGGGAAGGCATCTCAAATAAATAATGTAAGTTAGCACCATAAGAAGCTAAAAAGAGTAAGTATATCACAAATAAGCAAAAAAAAAGGAGTGAAACTAATAAAAGAAAAGAACACCCAAACAGAAAAACAATAAAACCAAAAGCTGATTTTTGAGTAGAAAAATAAAGTAAATAAAACTTACCAAGTATTTACCAAAGAGAAACAAAAATATAGATTCAGAAAACTAAAACAAATCAGGCATATTTACTCAAGAGATAAAAACACAGACCCTTTAAATGCTTGGACATTAATATTCATAGGAGCTTTATTCGTAAGTGTCACATACTGTAAACAATCCAGTGTCTATCAACAGGGGAATAGATGACAAATTGGAATATATTTATGCCGTGGACTAGAATCCAGCTATACAAAGAAAGCAACCATTCTTACACACAGTGACATTGATTGTGACGAATCGCAGACATAATGCTGAGTTTAAGAGAGACAAAAAGTGTACATACTGCATAATTCCATTTACAGTAGTCCCCTCTTTTCTGCAAGGGCTACATTCCAACACCTGCAGTGGATGCCTCAGGAATGGCACTGAACCCTATATGTACTGCTTTTCCTATACATACGTACCTAGGATAAAGTTTAATTTATAAATTAGGCAAGTAAGAGATTAACAACAATAACTAATAACAAAATAGAACAATTATAAGAAATACTGTAATAAAAGTTATGTGAATGTAGCCTCTCCTTCAAAACATCTTACTGTGTTGTACTCACTCTTACTGGAATGATGCCAGAAGAAAAGTGCCATATTATGTGGAGAACTTTCACCTTTTCACTTCAAGGAAGCATTTTACGGCTTCTCTGACACATCCAAATTGCCAGCATTGGTACTCTTGTACTTTGGAGCCATTATGAGGTAAAATAACAGTTACTTGAACACAAACACCAAGATACCATGACAATCTAGGTGAAAACCAAGATAGCTACCACATCAGTAATCTACGTATCAGGGATACACTGAGCGAAAGCATGACTCACGTCCCCAGGGAACTGAATAGGACATTGCAAGATTTCATCACATTACTCAGTAAGTATGCAATTTCAGATTTATAGATTGTTTATTTCTGGAATTTTTCATTTAATATTTTAAGTCCTGATTAACCACAGGTAACTGAAAACCTGAGAAAGTGAAACCAAAAATAAGGGGGAAACTACTGTACCTGAAGTTCTAGAACAGGCAAATCAAAACTGCAGTGATAGATATCAAAACAGGGATTATCTTCAGGTGGAAGAGGTACGCAAGGATTTACTAGAAAGGTACAAGGGAGTTGTCTTGTTGCCCTGTGTCTTGATTGGCATAAGTGAGTTACAAGGATATGCACATTTATCTAAATCATCAGACTATTCATCTACAACCAGAGAGGGAGAGGGAGAGGAGAGGCAGGACACATACACACACAGAGAGAGAGGGAGAGGGAAAAACAGAGAGAGAGGGAGAGATAGTAAGAGAAGAGCAAGAGAGAGGGAGGGAGGGAGGGACAGAGAAAGAGAGAGAGAACATGAAAAGGCATCCCCCAGAGAAAAGAAGAAAAAAGTGGCCAGAATCTCTGCGTAGGAAGTGATCTGGACCAGGTGTAAAGCCATAGGGGAGTTACCAAACAAGACTGGTTTGGAAAATTCACAAGTAAAGGCTAAGGTAAGAAGGAGTCTCTAAGGAAGGGGCAAGAGCCTCCAGGGATGAACAGTCTCTCAGTTATTTACTCTATGTCTAAATGCTTGTACTTGTGTGTGAATAATGTCTATTTTGTAAATAACCACACTGGTTTTAAATATGTTTGTGTGCAATAAAAGCCAAGTTAAAATTTGTAAAGCATCTACACACAGAAAGTATTATGGTATTCTGTCTTACCTACACCCATTATGTAATTTGAAATTAAATTACACGACCATAAACTGAAATATTTATGGTTGAATATATATGATACCTAGGATGTGCTTCAAAATAATATAAATGGAGAGATGAATGAGAATGTGGAAGTGTTTGGCCTTGGGTTAATAATTGCTACAGCTGGATAGTGGGTACCATTATGTATATTGAAAGAAAGTTAAAGAAAACCATAGCAACCATGAAATAAGTGCTAAGTAGAACCAGCAAACTTTTTATTTACTTTTCATGGATAACTACTTTGAAGCTTAAAAAAATCTTTTAACTATTTCTGTACCCTTGTTGCTAATGTTGAAAGCCCACTCATGGCTACTGGGTGATCCTGTTCTGTTTGGACTGAGGATTGCTTATCTCAGGAAGGTTTCGCAAGTTAAAGGAACCTCAGGGACAGTGCACATAAAAACCAAGAGGAGGAGCAGAAATCTTTGTCACTCACTGCCTTGTAGGAAGCATCCCAGCCAAGAGGCTAAAGGACCAGAAATGTTTTCACAGCAGATGAAGTACAGGTAGCAGTGTAGCAGTTCTTAGTGTATTTAGATTCCTATTCAGGACATAAAGAAAAATCTCGTTGAGATTTTTCTTTCAGAAATAAAAATTAAGGTAGTCGATTTGAATTTCCTAAAGACTGTTGACTGCAGCTCTTTGAAATGAACTATTGTTAAACCAATGTGTTTAATATACATTAGCCAGTCAATATATATTTTCAGTTGTTGAAATATTTGTTCATTTTCTTTGAACCAGTACAAGCCATTCTGTAGTACAATGAGTGTATAATTGAAAGAATAAATCAGCTTAAAATTTTAGATTATCAGAAGTTTACAACACTGAAAAAAATACCAATGACAGAAGATCCTTTTTTACTTGAATACCTCCATATTTGTTTTGTAAAATTTCTTACTGTAAGAAAAAAAATTATATTACCCCAAATAAATGGTACTATAGTAATCCCATATAATTAAGGTAAAAACTTAAGAAATCATAGTTGGTAATTAATCCTTGCAACTAAACAAACTAATTTGTGTTTAATTTTTATTTATTAATTTATAGATATATTATACAAGAAAAATTTCTCTTATCAAACTTTAAATCATTATTATAAAAATTTTAATGCTGTACTAGGAATATACAGCTAAAGATCTACAAATGCATGCAGATTAATAATAAATAGAGAACACATTACTTTTTCATATTTGGGGCAGCATCCCATCAAAACTGTAACCCATTTTCAGTTAATCAACAAAGCAAGTAGCAAGTATTAACTGACATGTGAAATGTATAAGAGATGTGTAGGATAAGGAGTTCACAATCTTGAAGGAGTAGACAATTCTGATGTCTAAAATGCATAAAATGATTAGGTACAAAAAAACACAGTATGTGACTAGGTTTTAAGATAGTATTTCTAAGGGTCTTTCCTATGAGTCCAAGAAGACACCAGGTTGGAGAACGCACTTCGAACGATGGTGAGAAAAGGGCAGCAAGCATTTGGAACAGAATACTTTATGTACTGTATGCAATCTTTAATGTATTCTCTTGACTCCTATAAAATAAGTAAACTGTTTCCATTTTCTTTGAAATGAAAAAAAATATCTTAAAATGTCCACTATTGCCTTTAATGTAAGCTATAAAATATGTTCTAAATGCAGAGTCTGTTCTTCTAAATACTTAAGACACAGATACAGATGAGTGGAGTTACAATTCTTCTGGTAAATGGAAGAAATACCATTACAAAGAAAACTATTCCACACTAGTATTGATCATAAGATTTAAATAAATGTCCTTACAACTATACAATTCTGCCATCCAAAAAATACTTTTTGGCTTGTGTTAAACAATAAAAAAAAATATTATATGTACCCCCACTGCAAAAGCAAGGCACACAGGGAATCCAGTCCAGTTTGTTCATATAAAACATACAAACACATGCTCTGTCCAAAGTATTTACAAGCTTTAAGAAATTCTTTCTATTTACTGCGTGGAACCAGAAGTAAAATTTTCAAATTTTCCTTGCCACTATCTTCATCTTATGTCTACATGCATTTTCCAAGCATCTCCCATATGAGCTAGATACACTTGTTTCTTTAGGGAGATAAAAAAGAGAGGATGTTTTCATCACGGCCCCTATCCTTGAGAATCTTAAAAAGCTTTTTGAGTTTTGTGCAAATAAAAAAATGATGATTTCAAAATCAGGAAATTTTCATGTGTGTCTAGTGGGAAGAACAGACAATGCTGACCATAAATTAAGAACTAGGTACAAAATAAGACTTGGGGTTAGGAAAAAAGGTAAAATGCTTGGTATGCCTCCTGTCCCTTTCAGTCTAGCTGATTGACATAAAAAGCAGGAAAGTAAGAGCAATGTGTAACTGAAAAAGCATTGAAACCGTGAAGAATGTCCAGGCTGATCTGGTGATGCAGGTCAGGGATAAAAAGGAGGAAAAAAACCGAGGAGAATTTATTTGTGGCACAAATAAAAAATAAACATCATAATTAACAAAGAAAATTTGCGTATTAGTAAATATACTTTCATCTCATAGGGATGCACTTTGAACTATCTGAAAATGTATTCACTAAAAGGTAAAATACCATTATTTTTAATGAATTTTAATTATGGATCTACCCACATATTGGTTATACAGTTTTCAAGATTACAGTTTGGTTAGTTTAGTTTCATCTTCTTGGGAATCGCCCTGCCTGGTTTCAGGAGCTGTAACCCCCCATGGCTAAGGCTGAGCGAGCAACCTTCAGACCAGAAGCCACAAAGGAGACAAAGCTTATCTCCCTGGCAGGAGCACCGCTTCTGCTCCTTTTTCCATAACTGGCCCCCAATGCTTGATCAGTTAGCCAATGACGGGTAAGATTCCCCGAGGGGGGAACAACCTAAGACAGGCATGATCAAGTGAAGGCCCTACGGAAGGACTTGGGGGGCTATGGAGAAAGGGGGTAATGGACCCTCGCCCCTAGGCTTTGACATAGCCTGAGTCCTCATTGTGGCTACGAGAAGTCTCCTAATCTCTTGGCTGCCTTGCTTCCTCTGCCTGACTTAATCCTGAAACAATGACAGAGGGCGGTGCTGGAAAGGGAAGGTTCCCCAGGTAATCAGGCCTGAGAAAGAATACATAAACTCCTAGAAAACTTGCTTTGCTAAGAATGCTCTTAATTAAATGATATAGGCTGCTGGGGCAGGAAATGAGTTTAGTCCCTTAAGTTTTGTGGTCTTTGATAGACCCTGACTCAGAATAAGCCCTGGTAGTTCTTTGTATGCTATCTATTGTTTGATCCTTACTGCCTGACAATGATTAATGAACTCTACCTGTATTCCTGTGCACACTGATTCCAATAAAAACCTGTGAAGGGAAGGATCGGGGCACTCTCCCCTTGAGAAAGTAGCCATGCCATCCCTTTTCCTCCACAGGAGTCAGTAGTCCATGTGAATATATCTCATATCTCATCCATAACGCCGCAGACACTGCGGGCCAGTGTCTACAACATCATCTCCCCCTATTCTTTCATTTAGTTTTTCATAAAATAGAATGTTTCACAGCATCAAATAATCATATGATGTTTATTGTAGGGACCAACTACTTTTGAATTAAGATGTGCACTTGTTAGCACGGTTCCTGATGGTATATAGGAGATGTAGGCTGTACTTATATGTAAAAAATCATTTCAGTGGGAAATAATTTAGGCAAACTGATTTCACATAAATGAAATTATTTTGACTAAGCTTTTCATTTTGTAACAGGTTTATTATTATTAAAAACATTAGGTTTTATTTAGAAATCATCAAGGAAAAATTCAACATTTCCCTGAGATAATGTGGATAGCTATTCAGACAGTTCAGCTTCAATAAATAGCACTTTTTTATCCTTCATTACTTGTATCGGTCACCTACATTGATTAAATTTGTTATTTATGTTTCCTATTTATTCAATATTATTTCTGGTGACTAGTATAAAGATATTCTGTATTCTTGGGCAAAACAAAAACCATTCAGCCCTAAACCAATAAAAAGCAGAGTTAGAAGAGTCCTAGCAGCAAAGTGAGTACATGATAAGCACTGTACCTCCAGCTGGCTTTTGTTCACAGTCGCCATTGTGACAGTGCGCTTAAGTTTCATCTGAAACATTTGTGTTTATTTATGGTCGATTAAGAAAATAAATTCTCCCAGAAGTAAAGGGCACCCAGGTGTGATGCCATTGAGAGATGTGAAACATCATAATATGTATTTCATGAATTGCCTTTAAAAGGTGTAATCACAGCTACTTAAACTGGCAACAGATTTGTACATTCTAACATGAAGGGGAAAATATACCCGCTTAGCCCATAAGACGGCTTGCATCCATTCTTAGGCTATGTCCTCCCCTTTGAACCCAGAACAGGAAGAATGCAAACGGAATTTCACTTGAAGATCTTAGTCCAACATGAAAGTCTACCCAGGAGACACTGTGGCTGAGACCATACTGTGTGCTGCCAGAGCAGCTGAACTACAAGGCACTGTCCTGTGTGCAGGAGGCTCCATTCTAGCTAAGGGGGCTGGGAGCTCAGGCGGGATGAAAGGGAGAATACCTCTGTTCTCTGGAGCTTGCCGTTACTCCCTAATAGTTGACAGGACTATGATCCGATGTATTTCTCAGGAAACTAGATACTAACTTTAACCGTATGAATATACATCTTGAAGTGATGCAAAAGAAGACTGAATGAACACCCTTGGTGTTTATTAATACAAATACATACTTATATCCCCTCAAGTTTTATGAATGCTTAGGACACGGTTTATTTATTTCAGTGGAGATCAAAGACAATGTTCTGTCAGGCTGATGAGTTTCAAAATGTGGGTATCTTGAAAAGTCATAGACCAGGAAACAGTTCTTTCTTTTTAAAAAAGTTTATTTATATTTAGAGAGAGGGAAAAGCTGGGAGAAAGAGAGGAAGAGAAACATCAATGTGTGGTTGCCTCTTATGCATCCCCTACTGGGGACCTGGCCCTCAACACAGGCATGTGCCCTGACTAGGAATTGAACCAGCGACCCTTTGGTTCGCAGGTCGGCCAGGTCAGCACTCCATCCACTGATCCACACCGGCCAGGGCAGCAAAAGCTTCTTTCTACCTTCCTTGCTTAAAAATCGGGCAGCACTCACATTGAAAATAATCTAACCATGAATCCCCCAAGCCAAGCTCAGTTGATCCATCATTTTGAGTCCTGTGTTGGACTGCTAAATGAACTTTTCATTCTGGAAAGCTAATCGGTTTCTCTGGGGAGTGGAATTTATATACAGATTGTGTTCTTCAAACCCCCATGTAATTCTTCCCTGAAACAGTAGTCTACATCTATGGGCATATGCGTTTCTAATTGATGAAATAGCGATGTCTTTACCTCTTCAATTCCTTTCAGTCTATCTTCTTTTTAACTCCTGTCATGCAAGTCCTTTAAATGCTCCAAACTGTTTAATTCCTCATGCCCTCAAACTATGACCAGCCCATAGACTACAGTAATCATTGTTATTTGACCTGTAACACATATACACTCTACATATTACTGTGTTTATGAAGCATATACACACGTAAGTTTCACTATAACATAGTAACCATCTGATTTTACCTATGGCCATTCTCATTAGCTACAATGTATTTTAAAAATCAAGAAATTACAAGAGCAAAATAGCAAACATTGGTGATTTATTTTCCTTGATAAACATAGCTTAAATTAGTATAAAGCCTATATATGTGTACATTACCATATTTAAAATGTTTCCCTAAATGAAGGTATTATGACATAAACTGCTAGTGACTTTTGAGTCACTGAAGTTGTAATGCATTTCTGAAACATGGTAAATCATCAAACCTAAATATACCTCTAATTAAAACAAATCCTTCCAGGAGTATGCAGATCAAAAGGAAAGTGCTCTTGATGTATTGCTGTTCAATTTGGACCTCCACCTCTTCTGCAGAAATCTCCCAGAGATACTGCAAAGCCATTAGCAGCGGCTACATGTTAAAGCTTCCAGTTTAACTCCAGTAGCCTGTGTAAAATCCTGGATTATAAATCACTGTTGTGATCTATGCCCAGGAATCCATCTAGTCGTATTGTTTATGAGAAGAATTGGAGGCAGGGATACTGTGCAACATCTTTAGGGTTGACTGATCAGAAAATTTAAATTTATTCTGACCAGAGTATTTCCAAAACAACGAGTGAAAATGTTAAACACTTCTCTATTCAACGTGTAGAAAACTAGGGAGACTTATTATGTTCTTTTAAAATGAAGCCCACAGAGGTGCCTACCTTTCATTATTGTCATGCTCCATAAAGACTGTATGAAAAGCACTTTGAAAAACCTGAAGTACTTGAACAATATATTATTACTATATTTTGCTTTAAATACTGCAAACCTAACTTTTTATTGTCCACCTTAGTATTCCTGTGCCTTTGGTTTCCTATTTATCTCTCTGAATTTCAGTGTCAATTTATTCATAAAGCATTATATATACCATGTCTATTTGATCTCACTGTCATTTTTAGTGTTACCTTATATTCATAGGTCAGCCTATTTATTTCTTCTACTGGATCCTATACTTGAATTTTAAAATTGAGATTATCAGGGTAGTCCCTGCCATTAAGTACCTGTGTGCTTATCAGAAAAATATTTGATAACAACATGAAACTCCGTGATTTTCTTCATTTGTTTTCCATGTAGCAAAATTTGAAACCTTTAGCTTTTACTTGAAAGTTGGTCCTCCTTTTCTTCTCCTTTTATTTTTTCTCTTCTTCTCTGCCTTGTCTTGTAATTTCTTAATTCCCTTTTGTTCTTCCCTTCCCCCACCTCTTCACCACCCGCCCCTCCGTCTGCTCCTTGACCCGACTCCTCTCCCATGCCAATTCTCTTCTCGTTGGATTATTCATAGGCTGCTGGATTTTCTTATACACACCTGAACAAAAGCTACTCAAAAGTGCTTTGTGAGAACTTTGACAATCATTTAAAACATCCCCATGTGGTCTTACCTGAGCATGGTGGATGTGTGGGTGAGGGGCAAAGTTGACAGCTTACCTTGGCCATTGAGATGCTGCGGGGGTCAAAGACAGATTGAAATATGGGGTGCACAGATAAATGAAATAACTTTAATGCAGAACAGAAATTAATTGGCAAAAAGAAGTGTATCTTACACTTAATTTGTGACAGTTTGTAACACAAATAATAAAAATTTCACCTGTAGACTTTTCAGTGTCTGTGTCGACTTTGTCTCTGCGACTGCATGTAAACCAGTGGAGGACAGGTTTCCAATATCAAACTATAGCACAGCTTTTCACGTGCCTCAGGCACCTGAAAGTGGGTTGAGTGAAATATGCAAATCATTATGAAATTGATGACTACCCCCCAAATACTGCATGACATTACTGTCTAAGGAGTTAACACAAATGAGTAAGAACGCATGCACAGATATAATGCATATACCACAAAAGAAATTACACAAAAACATGCAACTAGAGATATGTACAAATGCACAGGAGAAAATTGTAGGAAAAGGTACAGGAAATTTAATTAATTGATTAATTTGCAATCTTAGATAGTAGGTAATTTAAAAGTAATCAAGAATATCTTCATTATTTTCCAGAACCTAAATTTCCAGAATTTATTATAGCGAACAAGCAGTCTGTGAGTAGCTGTGCTATTAATATTTATAGAGAGATATTGACTATGTGCACCTGGACAGGTCGTGTTATCTGACCTACACTTCTGTGTCTCTGAAGTGACTACTTATTTGCCTTTTCATCCGCCTCCTCTGCAAAGATGCTCTGCAAATAAATGAGGTAATGTTTGCAGCTTGGGGAAGAAACCCATTGCATACTCTCAGATGCTCTTACTATTCCACATTCAAGCCTGGTATACTATTGCCCCTGTTTTAAATTGAAATTGTACTGTTTGAGTCCTTGGGTTCTGACCAAAATCTGGGTCAACATATGAGAATGACGATTTTTAATTTTAATTCTGAGGTTCTGTTCAGAGACCTTGCACGTGTGAGAGAAAACTGTGAAAATAAACAAAGCAAATAAATCAAGCTTTGAAAGAGAAAAATATCCGGAAGGATTTTTTTTATTTTCAATGAAGAGCGTGAACATCGTATTTCACCGGAGGAATATTTGGGATCAGAAAGGAGGATAGTGCATGCAGTGTGAGCGTGTGTGCGCGTGTGTGCATGTGTGTATGTGTGTGTGCTGTGCGTGCGCGCCCGCGGAGAGAGGGGCGGGGGAGGCGGATGAGGAGGATGAGATCATAGTTTCAGGATCCTCAGGAAACCCTGGTACTGGCAGCAGCCAGCCTCTGCTGTGCCCACATGACCCACAACTCTGGCAGCGGACCCGGCACTTCCAACATTATTAAATAATAAGAAAGCGGCTCCTGCTCCTTGCCCGAACCTCCCTACAGACTGATGGACACCTTCTAAGAGTTTGGCGAGTCAGTGACTGAGGCGCCCGTCCATTCCAAGGTGTGTGCTAGGCGTTTTCTTCCTTGACAGCTCCGGAGTGGGGGAGGGCGTGGGGGTGGAGGGGGTCCTGGTGCCGGGCGAAGAGTGGGCTCCGGGCCGGGCTGCTGCGCGCCGCCCCCGGCAGCCCGGTGCGGCGGAGCGAGCCGCGAGGCGGGAGATGCTCGGGAAGCGCAGCCCCGGCTACGCAGGGACCGCAGCCGCCCACGGCGCCGGGGCGCGGACTCCGGAGGCTCGGCTGCCGGAGCAAGGGCGGGCGCCGCGCACCCGGCAAAGTCAAGAGTGGGAGCGGACGGCGAACGCCGGCGGGGGCAGGGAATCACCCCAACGCCCACTCGCGGGGTTCCCACCTGTGCGCGGGCGCGGGCCACGGCGAGCGCGAAGCATGCGCCCGGCGCCGCAGCCGGGACTGCGGCGCGGCGCTTCCCCGGGCGGCGGGCGGCGCCTCGGGCCCGCGGGGCGGCGGTAGCGGCTGCTGCAGGATGGCCGGTACCGGGGCGCGGGGCCGCGCAGGTAAATCTCAGCTGCCCGCGGAGGCCCGGCGGCGCCGCAGCTCCTGCTGTCGCCGCTGCGTCGCTCTCGGGTTGGCGACGGCAGCCGGCTCCCTGGCGTCGCGGGTTGAGTTGTTTTTGCTGCCGTTGCTGCCCTCTGGGGCGTCCTGGGGGCTGAGCCGGTGGGAGGCGGCGGGGCCACGTCCATTAGGGATGGCACGCACGTTGAGGAGCAGTCTGGGGGCCCTGGCCGGGAAATCCGCGAGGGGTTCCTTTCCCACCAGCGGCGTCTGAGCGTGCAGCAATCCACTGCGGTGCGGGGTAGACGGTCGGGGGGAGTGGGCACTCCATCCTGGGGTCGCGGGGGTCGCGGGGGTCGTCTGGGTAGTGAGGTGTCTTGAGCTTTTGTAGCCTGTTGCCCACTTTGGAGTTTTCCACTGGACAGAGGACGGACAGGAGGTTGGTTCCGGTACCCGAAGTGGGAGGTGGAGAGGTGTCTGTCAAAGGACCAAAGCCAAGGAGAGAAAAGGGGTGGCGACAGCGGTGCGTGGGCTCAAAGGCACCATACCTGGGACTCGGCAGTGAAACTTTCGCTTTGGCAGGCTTGGGGCATGGCTTCCTTATCTCAGAAGACAAGTGTGGGAAATATTAAATGTGCACTTGTCGTGAAGCTGACCGTCGCATTCAATCTTGCTCTAAAAAATGGCCCTTTAAGTTGTGTTTGCCTTCTAATTTTCCTCTAATGTTGTAATCACTTGTTATTTAATGTGCTTTGCGCTAACTTTTGAATATAACAATAACCTATATTGTTGAAATACAGTTATTAATTTCTTTTACAAAAAAACCCGCTTACTTTGTTTATTACATAGGTAGAAACTTTAGGGGGCAAAACAACTCTCCAACATATTCCAGACACAGTTCTATATTCAGCTTTATTCTATCACTTAATTCTTGTAACACCGTAAAGGGTAGGTAACAATATTATACACCTTTTAGAGATGAGGAAATCCACACGGAGGTGAAATAATTCACCCAAGGTCATACAGTTATGAAATATTACAGCCCAGATAGACTTTTGGTGTACTGTTAACAACTTCATTATATATATGTGTGTGTGTGTGTGTATGTAAAACAAGGACCCCCCCCATTCACACTAGAGTTTTCTATGTTTGATATACTGCCCACATCTCTGTGCCAAGATGACCTCTTAACTACGTGCTATACGTTGGGGGCCATTAACTCCTTTTCTAATTTTTAGCACAGTAATTATGGCAAACATACTTTCAGTAGTTTCCTTTTGTCACAACGCACCAAGTTTCCTGCAACAATGATAGACTGAAGTAGTATTTATAAGCAAAGTTCAGATTTTTAGTAATTAAGACTTACCAGCAAAGTACTGGGTACTTTATAAATTATTATAAAACAGATAGCTGATAATCTGCTTGGTTGCACTTTGCTCGAGGCATGGTCATTATTTTCTTCAGAATACCATCTTGCAGAATCTTGTATCAAGTTTAATGAACTTCAGTGCAATCACTCGGACAAGAGGCTGTGCAGTTTTAAAAGGAGAATTCTGCAAGTCGCTTTCAACCACCAGTAGTTAAAAGCGGGCTGTATTTTCAGAGTGTTCCTGTGTCATGCCAGTTAGGCAATGGTATGTACTTTATACAAAGTTGTGGAGCAACGAAGACAAATGAAATTTTCTCGCTGAATCTAAGTCTAAATACTTCCTAAACCTTCACTTGTTTTAAGTGAACCATGGTGCTGAAAAAGGTCTCAGTGGGGTGAACTCTGCACATACTTAGAGAATTACTCTTCATTGGAACTTTTTATGGAGCGCTCTCAATACTCATTCTGTCGGGCAGATGTCTGTCTTAAATCTTCATCCGTTATTTCTTCATGTAATGCCATTGTTTCTTTATATAATGAGTTGCAACATTATTTTGACATTTATAGATTTTCCTAATTCTTGTCATTTAGTTTAATTAAATTCAATACACGTGCTTCAAATTCACACTTAGTCAACACTGTAAGTGAAAAGAGACTAGAATCCAAATGGAACTACATGGAAACATTGGGATGTGAAAAAAAAAAGTCCTGCTCTTCATTGGTTAACCTCCTCAAATCACAGGGTTGTTTTTGGGATGCTGGAGTGCAGTGCTGTGGTCGGAAGAGTTGCATGCCATCAGACACAAGTGTTTTTGATATTGAAATTGAGTCTGAATTTTCCAAGACTATTTATATAGAACAGCGATTTTCAACTGGTGTGCTGAGTCAAGCACACTGGTATGGCACGAGAACTTTTAAAACATGCAATACCTGGCTATTTTGTCAGGGTCACTGATCTCTTTTCCCTTAGATTGTTGAATAAAAAAGTGGCAACAGCCAACACAATAATAGCTGTCTGCTGTGAATGAATCAAAATTATACCTATTTTTGTCAGATCAGCAAAAAATACAATATATTTAATGTCATGCTGCAGAATTTTAGTAATTAGTTTGTGTGTGCCCTGAGATGAAAAGGGTTGAAAATCGTGGATATAGAATGTGATTGTCATTAAGGCATAAATCCCATGATACATACATGTGTCCTTTCTTTCCTGACAAAGGTCTGTTCCAGCTTTCTAGTTTCTGTTACTCATTTCTTGTTACTTTGACCTCCCCTGGTAGATTTGACATGTTTTTTCCTTTCAAGCCCCACACCTGTAGTTTCGGGAGGACTGTACTTTCTCTGCCTCTTGAAAACCCTTCTATTCTAGGTCCTGGGTGGAGAACTGAAGATCCGTGGTGAGTCCATGGTGAAGATCCATGGTGAGAAGACAGATGAGTGAGCCCTGCCAACACAGGGGTCAGACTTCCATAAAATAATTATACAAGTAAACTCTAATTTACAAACTGAGGTAAATTCTCTGAGAGAAGGAATCCAATAAGAATGTGTGCTGAGGAATTCTGGACCAGGGAGGGAGTTCAAAACAGAATGCCCATGAATCGCAGATCTGGGGAGAAATGACACGTGAGGAAGTGTTGACCGAGTAAAGTGGTCTTCTTAAGTGCTCTCCTGGTGTCTTCTGAATTAGTTTCTGCATCAGAGACTTTTCTCTCATTCTGGGTGTTTCTACACTTCTCCATTCACCAGAAGACATACTATTTCCCCTCATCCACTTGTGGGCATGGGAAGGTTTACAAAACTATCGATACTTTTTGAAGCATACAGAGCAAACGTTATTCATATGTGGTGGTCATCCTATTTGCTAAGAGTTGTTTAAGGAAATAGTGTCCTTTTCTTTCTTTGCCTTAACAACCACATTCAAATTTTAAAAATTAGGTGTGTGTGTGTTAAAGTGACAGAATGTTTCAAAATAGATATGTAACTGATTCATCACATAATATCTAAGATGCTACAATGTCCAAGAGAAGAGAAGAGACTCCAGGGTAAGGGAGGTGATGTTAGGTGTTTACTATACAGGGAAAGCGGGTATTAACAATTTAAAGCAAACTTAAAATTTTTAAATTTATTCAATAATTGCTGTGTGCTGGACGTCATTTTATGAGTTCTAAATTAACTTACAGATTCTTCACAATGGCCTTGTGAAGTCTGCATGGACTACTGCTGTCCTCATTTTACAGAAAGGGGAACTGAGGTCCAAGGAGGACAATAACCATGACCGCTGTCACAGCGGTAGAGATGAGCCCTAAGCTCAAGGTTTCTAATCATGTAGTCCATACTTGAACTATTGGTGTGTAACACCTGGTTCATAAATTTACTGGTGCATTAAATTCTTATCATTCTTGAAAATAATAACACCTCCTAATTTGATCTGTTGCTTTTTCCTTCATAAAAATCACTGGAAAATAATATTTTTGTATATCAATGTTTTTTTGACTTATATTTTACAGTTACAATATATGTAAAGCAAGAAGAGATATCTCAATGCCTAGACAAAAACTGGTGACTTCTAGATTGTGAGCAACATCTCACTATATACTATTAATTTTTAAAATTCAAAAACAGTAATTTGAGCTCCATTTGAAACTGTTGAGAGTTTTAACATTAATAATATGTACTTGAGCATTCCAAATGATCAGGGAAACACCTTTAATAGCTGCAAGTTCTGTGACTGTCAGCAAAGCTAAGAATTTAAGTCACCTGTTTCACCTTCCCCCAAGTCTTTGTCTAGAGTATTCACTGCAAGGAGGCTGTAAAGTATAACCTGAAAACATCTGTTGAATTGTCTTGGTAAAACATTTTAAAATCCTGTTAATTTTTACATTGAGATCTTTTGACATGACTCATAGTAATTATTATGATAAAAATGCTTAATTTCAAATACCATCCAAACAGTGTTAACCTAAGATACGTGGCATACGTCGTTAGCAACGTGAAGTACTGATTGGTTAACTGTGCTAATGCACATAAAGATGTTTGTACAGTGTCCAAAAACAAATGTTAGTCAATGTTATCTCTCCCTGCAGACAATAGGTACTATGCTATTGATATGATTAAGGTTAGTGTTAGCCATGAATCATAATTCATACATAGTACACATACAAATGAGACTCTTCTTTGAAGCTGTTGGCAATCCATAAGACAGAACAAATATTTTCTATGACTCATTTATCCCTATTAAGAATGTGATACATTATTTCTCTGTATGCTCAGCTTCATACGAAGCTTTGTATCATAGAGTAAGTAGCCAAGTATTGCTCTAATTTATCCCATAAGGAAAGAGATGCAAGACTTGATTTTGAAAAAAAAAAAAAAAAAAAAAAGACTTGATTTTGCTTTGTGTGCATGTGTTATCCCAGTGGAGGATGCATCAAGTACACCAAAGAACAACTCATTAACTGGAGTTTACACTGTGATGCCATAGTACAGTATCCTATCCCAAAGTGTGTTGTGTGTTTAATGTAAATATATGTCCATCAGTTGTAATAGTTTAGGTTATGCAGTCATAACGAACAACTCTAAAGTCTCAGTGAGTGAAAAAAAAACCCAAAACGCCACAGAGGATTATTTCTTGCTAATGCTATATACCTGTGTTGGCCAATAAAAGGTGCTATTCTATATCAGTATCACTTGAACCCAGGCTGATAAAGCCCCGTCACCAAAACATCCTCATCCTCCGTCAGGCACATGAGACATGATAAATTACCCACCAATCTTAAAGGCTTTCGTCAGGGAGCAGTACTAGCCAGTTCCACGCATATTTATTGGCCAAAGCAGGTCACATGGCCATTCTTATTCATAAGTGCAACTCTATCACATGCCCAGATGGCAGAAAATGGTAAGATCTGTGAACAGACCTAATGATTACCACATAAAATTAGTTCCCTTCAATAGCTTTATCACCTAAGAATGATTTATGATTTAACATTAAAGTGGAGTCACCAACAAGTGTGTTTAGAATTTCAGCATGGGAAGGTAATTCCTGCATAAAATGACCAGCAAAGAAAGTAGATACTAAATTTGTGAAACTGATGACATCTTTTTCTTTCAGTGAAGGTTGTAGTTAGTCGAGGAATGATAACAGCTATGGTTTATTTTGAGTGAACAACTGAGGTAGCCAATTTGACAGCAAGCATGAAGCCATGAACACTGCCAACACCTGCTTACAGCACCCAAGCTGTGTTTTTCTGACTAGATTTGATATCAACATGGTACAGAAAACAGAATTTCTAGGTGTATATCTTTTATTAACACCTGCACCTACAGGAACAGAAGTATCATATGCGCTATCATATATTATTTTTTAAAAGTAATACAGATAAACATACAAACCAACTGTATGTTTATTTTACATTGCCAAACATAAGCTCTGTATGCTCAGCTTCATACAAAGCTTTTCATCATAGACAGACTGGCAAACTATTGCTCTAATTTATACCACAAGGAAAGAGATTTAGGCTTGATTTTTTTTATGTGTATGTGTGTACAGATGTTATCAGAGAGGAGGATGCATCAAGTATACCAAGAATAACCCATTACCTAGAGTTTACAATTTAATACCATAGTGCAGTGCACTATTCCAAAGTATGTTGTGTGTTTACCCCTATGGGGAAAATGGCACCATCTTAAAACTTAACAGTAAAAAAAAACAATCCAATTAGAAAGGGGCAAATGACATGAAGAGATATTTCACCTAGGAAGATATATAAATGTCAGGAAAGCACATGAAAAGATGTTCATCATCATTAAGGAAATGCAAATTAAAACCACAATGAGACATTACTACAAACCTATCACTATATTCATTGCAAGTATGTAGAAATTCATTGCTTTTGTTTGTTTACTTGTATCCTTGGAACTTCCTCAACTTATTAGTCCTAGAAGTTTTTTCTAAATTTTTTAAATTGTCTTTGTAAACCATCATGTCATTTGAAAATAAGGACAGTTTTCTTTCTTTCTTTCCAATCTGTATGCCTTTTGTGTTCTTTTCTTGCCTTATTGCACTGGCTAGAACTTCCTGTACTGTGTTGAATAAGAGTGGTGAAAGTGACATTGTTAGCTTGTTGCCGACCATCAGGGCAAAACATTTAATCTTTCAACATCAAGTATAGTATCAGCTGTCAGTTTTTTTGTAGATGTCCTTTACCAAATTGAAACTTTTTACCTTTATTCCAGTTTTTCATTTTTTAATCATGAATAATTATTAATATTTGTCCAATGCTTTTTTTCACCAAGCGATATTATTTAATCTTTCTTCTTTAGTCTGTTAATATGGTGAGTTATATTGATTGATTTTTCACTAAAACGAACCTTGTATTCTTGCAATAAATCCATTTATACAAATTAATCATTGTTTATAATTTGTAGCACACATTACTATTTGCCAATATTTTGTTAAATATTTTTATATTTATATTCATGGGAGGTATTGGTCTACAGTTTTGTGAGGTTTTTTGGTGCTTTCTTTGTTATTAGCATCAGAGTAATAGTAGCTTCATAAAATGACTTGGGACATGTCTTCTACTGTCTTATTTTCTGAGAGAAATTGTATATAATTGGTCTTTATTATTTTTTAATTATATTTTATTGGTTATGCTATTACAGTTGTCTCAGTTTGTCCCCATTTGCCCCCCTCCATCCAGTAGGCCCCACTCACACCATTGTTCATGCCCCTGGGTTATGTGCATAAGTTCTTTGGCTACTCCATTTCCTATACTGTGCTTTTTATCCCCATGGCTATTCTGTAATTGCCTACTTGTACTTCTTAATCCCCTCACCTCTTCACTCATTTCCCCACACCCCCTCCCATCTGGCAACCATCAAATCATTCTCCATATCCATAATTCTGCTTTTGTTTTTGTTTACTAAGTATGTTTTTTAGATTCAATTGTTGATAAATATGTACTTATTGCCATTTTATTGTTCATAGTTTTTATCTTTTTCTTAAATAAGTCCCCTTAACATTTCATATAATAATGGTTTGGTGATGATGAATTCCTTTAGTTTTTTTCTTTTTGGGGAAGCTCTTTATATATCCTTCTATTCTAAATGATAAGTTTTGTTGAGTAGAGCAATCTTGGCTATGGGTCCCTGCTTTTCATGACTTTTAACATTTCTGGTCAATCCCTTCTAGCCTGCAAAGTTTCTTTAGAGAAATCAGCTGACATTCTTATGGGTACACCCCTATAGGTAACTAACTGCTTTTCTCTTGCTGCATTTAAGATTCTTTCTTTATTTTCATTTAACCTTTGACATTTTAATTATGATGTGTCTTGGAGTGGGCCTTTTTTCATCCATCTTGTTTGGGACTCTCTGTGCTTCCTGGACTTGCATGTCTATTTCCTTCACCAAATTGGGGAAGTTTCTTTCATTATTTTTTCAATTAGATTTCTAATTTCTTGCACTTTCTCTTCTCCTTCTGGTACCCCTATGATGTAAATATTGGAAAGCTTGAAATTGTCCCAGAGGCTTCTTACACTATCCTTGTTTTTTTGGAATCTTTTTTTCTTATTATTCTAATTGGTTGTTTTCTGCTTCCTTATGTTCCAAATGATTGATTTGATTCTCAGTTTTATTCACTCTACTGTTGTTCCCTATAAATTGTTCTTTATTTCAATTAGTGTACCTACATTTTTGACTGAATCATGTTTATGCCATTGAGGTCCTCACTAAGTTCCCTGAGCATCCTTATAACCAGTGTTTTTAACTCTGCATCTAATGGGTTGCATACCTCCACTTTGTTTAGTTCTTTTACTGGAGGTTTGATCTGTGCTTTCATTTGGGCCATGTTTCTTTGTCTCTTCATTTTGGCAGCCTCCCTGTGTTTGTTTTTATGTATCAGGTACATCTGCTATGACTCCCTGTCTTGGTTGCTTGGCCTAATATAGTAGGTGTCCTGTAGGGTCTAGTGGTACAGCATCACCTATCACTCAAGCTGGATATTCAAGGTGTGCCTTTTTGTGGGCTGAGTACACCCTCCTCTTGTAATTGAGCCTTGATTGCTTTTGTCAGAGTCAATGGGAAAAAATTTACCCAGATCAGTCCTTTGGAATGACAAACTGTGACCACTGACCACCAACCTCTGCCCTCTGTGGAGGATCATATGTGCATGATCTGTTGCTGTCTACTGGGTGTGTAGGCACTGGCGTTTCCTAGGTCGTGCAGGCCAAGGTCCTCCCCTACTTATATTCTGCCTGGGGCTACCCTGTATGAGATATAAAGTAATCTCAGATGGCTGCTACTTGTGCTGGACTTGAAGATTCCCAGGCAAAGCCAAGCTGTGAATCTAGGCTGGCTGCTGCTAGTGCTAGGTCTTGATCACTTAGCAAGAGATATGGGGGTTAGGGGCTCACTGAAGCCAACTGTTGCTTGTTTGGTAGGATTTAGGAAGTTGTGAAGCATGAACTAAGACCAGCTATTCATATGGAAAAGTCACAGTTAACAGTTTGGGTGGGTGTAAGTTGAATGGGACCGAGTCTTAGAGGATCTTCAGGATGGTTCAAGCAATGTTGTCTAGGTTGATGGAGTGTCAGATATGGCACCCACCTGCTGGCTCCGTGGCTCTGTCGGGGGAAGGTTCACCAAAGGGACAATGGCCTCTGCTGGCCTTGCTGTCTTGGAGAAAACTGTCTGCCAGCTCCTGTCTTGATGCCAGATACTTCAGTTCCTCCCCTTATGCCACTGGTGCCTTTCAAATTGCTACCCCAGTGCTGGAGCTCAGTGGGAGTAATTCTGAGTAAGTCCATGTGTGGGTTCTTTAAGAGGAACTTCTTGGGACTCCAGGAGTTTCTTCCACTGACTCAATCCCTGCTGGTTTTTGCAGCCAGAAGTTACAGGGACTTATCTTCCTGGCACTGGAACCCTGGGCTGAGTGGCCTTGTCAGGTGCTGGGACTCCTCACTCTTTGAGATATTCCTCCTAAATTTTATCCACCACGGGTGGTTGTGGGACCAGCCTGCTCCGCATCTCCGCCCTGCTACCAGTTTGGATAGATGTGGATTCTTTAATTCCATTGTTGTCAGACTTCCCTTCAACTCTATTTCTGATGGTTCTGAGTGTTGTTTGTTCTATATTTTAGTTGCAACTTTGATGTGGTTGTGCAAACAGGCGAACCATGTTTACCTATGCTGCAATCTTAACCAAAAGTCTCTGGTCTTTATTATTTAAATGTTTGGTAGAATTCTTCAGTGAAACCATCTGGGCTGGGAGGTTTCTTTCTTAGGATGTGTTGTTGTTGTTGTTGTTTTTAGGTTAAGTACTCTATTTCCTTAATACTTGTATTTGTTTGCTACAGTTGCTAATAACAAAATAAAACAAACTGGGTAGCTTAAACAGAAATATATTTTCTCACATTTCTGGAGGCTTGGAAGTTCAATATGAAGGTGTCGTCAGGTTTGGTTTCTACAGAGGCCTCTCTGTTTCACATGCGAATGGCTGCCTCCTCACTGTGTCCTCACGTGATCTTTCCTCCGTGTGCACATCCTTGGTGCCTCTCTAGGCAGTCAAATTTCCTCTTATAAAGATGCCAGTCAGGTTAGAGTAGGACCCTATTTCCAGGTATGGCCATGGTCTGTACTAGGGCTTGGGGCATCAACATGTGAATTGGAGGGAGGAATACAATTCAGCCCATAATTGTACTTTCAGGCTATCTAAATAATCTGCTTCATACTGTGTGAGTTGTGATACTTTGTTTATTAAGAAATTAGTTCTTCATCTAAGTAGTCCAATTTATTTTTGTAGAGTTAATCATAATAATTATTTTGGTTCTTTTAATCCGCAAAGGGTCCGTAGTGGTATACATTGCTTCATTCTTGATATTGGTAGTTTCTTCTTTCTTCTGTCAGTTCTGCTAGAGGTTTTTCAATTTTATTGATCTTTAACAGAACACATTTTTGTTTCATTTATTTTCTTCATTGTTTTCTGTTTTCCATTTCATTGATTTCTACCCTTATTATTTTCTCCATTCTACTTGTTTTGGGCTTATTTTGCTCATCTTTCTTTATATTGTTCAGTGGGTGCTTAGATTATTGGTTTTAGTTTTTCTTCTTTTCTACTGTATGCATTTATTTCCCTCTCAGCACCATCAAAGCTATGTCACAAACATTTTAGTATGTTGTATATTCATTTTATTTAAGTTCAAGTACTCTATAAAATTGATTTTGAGATTTTCTCTTTGACCCATTAGTTATTTAGAAGTGTGTTGTTTAGTTTCCAAATGTTTGGAGATTTTTCTGTTATCTTTGTTATTGATTTCTAGTTTGGTTCTGTTTTTGTCAGAGAACACATGATATGACTTTAATGCTTTTAAATTTTTTGAGGCTTATTTTATGGCCTGAAATGTTTTCTGTCTTGGTGTATGTTCCATGAGCACACGAAAAGGTGGCGTGTTCAGCTGTCTAGGGGTAGAGTGCTAGAGTGTTCTGTCAATGCTCCTTCCATCCTATTGGATGATGTTGCTGATGGCTTCCTGCATATGTTTGCTGATTTTCTGTCTAGCTGTTCATTGATTATTGAAAGATGTGAAGCTTCTAATTGCAATTGTGAATTTGTCTATTTCCCCTTTTATCTCTATCAGTTTGATTTTACATAGTTTGTAACTCCATTGTTGGTTATATACATACTTAGGATTGCTTTGTCTTCTTGGTATATTGACCCTTATCATCATATAATATTCCTCTCTACATCTGGTCATTTCATTTGCTCAAGTCTGGCATAACTGATAGTAATATAAACACTCCTTTTTTCTATAACGTCTGCATGATATCTCTTTTTCCATCACTTTCAATCTATCTATATTGTTATATTTGATGAGTTCCTCACAGATAAAATAAAGTTGGATTTTTACATTTACTGTAATTATTGATATATTAGGGTTTATGTCTGCCATTTTATTGTCTGTTTTTTTCCTCTGTTTTTGTTTTTAGTTTCTTGGGGATTTTTCCGCCTTCATGTCAGTTACTTAAGCATTTATAGAATTCCATTATTATTTGTCTATAATGTTCTTAAGTGTACCTCTTTGTATAGATTTTTTAGTGACTGCTCTAAGTGTTACATCATACACACATAATTTATCACTGTTTACCACTATTGCAGTTTATCAGTTCAAGTCAAGCATGGGCACCTTCTCTCTCTTTATGTCCCTTTACCTTCCTCCATTTACAGTATGAATGTCTTAAATATGTCCTCTGCATACATTAAGAACCTCATTAGACAGTATTATAATTTTTGTTTCAACTGTCAAATATAATTCTGAAAGCTCAAGAGGAGAAAGTTCATTGTATTTATTCATATTTTTGCTTACTATGTTCTTTTACGGTGTTCCAACATTCCCCTTTTTATTGCTTCCTTTGTGTTTTGAAAACTTCCTCTAGCCATTCTTTTAGAGCAGGCAGATCTACTGATGATAAAATATCCTTGTTTTCCTTTATCTGAGAATATCTTGATCTCTCCTTCAATCCTGAAGGGTGTATTAACTGGATATAGGATTCTAAGTTAACAGTTCTTTTCTGTGGGCACTTGAAAAATGTTGTACCACTTTCCTCTGGCCTCCATGGATTCTCATGAGAAATCTGTCATTCTAATTGGTTTTTCTCTTAAAAGCAAAGTATCATTTCTCTCTAGCTCTTTTCCAGATATCTTTTTGTCTTTAGCTTTTATAAATCTGACTGTGCCATGTATATGCCCTGTCCATTTTCTTTTCTCCTTCCAGGTCTCCAAGATACAAATGTTAGATCTTTTGTTTTAATCACACAGTGCATTAGTTTCTGGTGGCTGCTGTAATATATTACCACACACTTGGTGCCTTACAACAACACATATTTACTCTCTTACAGTTCTGGAGCCCAGAAGTAAGAAATCAGTTTCCCTGACCCAAAGTTAAGGTGTTGGCAAGGTTCGTTCCTTCCGAAGGCTCTAGGAGACAGTACATTTCTTTGCCTTTTCTAGCTTCTGTTGGCTACGTGTATTCTTTGCCTCAATTTTTCTTTGCGTTACTCCAATATCCTTCATCACATCTGTCATAATCTTCTGTCGTCACATTTCCTGCTTATTTTTCTGTAGTCAAATCTACCTCTGCTTATTCTTTCAGATATTCTGTGATTGTACTTAGGGCCCACCTGGATAATCATCTACAAAATCTCTTTGGCCATATAAAGTAACCTTCACAGTTTCCAGGGATGAGGACCACAGTTTCTGAGTATCTTTGGAAGCCATCAGTTTACCACACAGGGTTCTGAGGCTTTGCTGTTGTTATTGATTTCAGTCTGTCTTCCCTGTTGTTCAAACAGGGTAACTCCAATTACTCTATCATCCAGCTCACAGATTCCTCTGTCACTTACATTCTGTTATTGATCTCACCCACGGAAGTGCATATTTTGGTTATTGTTGTTTTAGTTCTGAAACTTTCATTTAGTTCTTTCTTATGTGGTCTCTTTCTCAGCTGACACTTCCTAATTTTTCTTTTGTTCTAAGCATGTTCACAATTGCTTATTTAAGTATTTTTTATTATGGCTGCTTTAAAAGCTTTCTTAAAAATAAATAATTTAACATTTCTGTCATCTCATTATTGATATCTTTCAATTGTCTTTTCTCATTCAGTATGAGATTTTCTTGGTTCTTCGGATGAGGAATAATTTTCCGTTGAAACCTAGACATTTTCTTATTATGTTAAGAGACTGGATCTAATTTGAACCTGTTTTGGCAGAATTCCCCTAACATCACCCTAGTGGGCAAAATGAGGATGGTGCCGCCTCATCACTGGCAGGTGGGGATAGAAATGCAAGTTTTGCACTCACTCTATCGTGTCACCTGAGGGGGCTCCATGTCACTGTGGGGCAAGGTAAGAATTCATACTCCTCACCTCATCTTCACTGACACCTCCCTAGCTAGGAGTGGTGAGAGTGCCTCTTTTCTGTTACTCTGGCTACCTCCACTAATACAATGGGGGCAGGGAGATAGTGTGATTACTGCTGGGTTGTGAGAACAGTCCTGACCCTCCATTAGCTTCCTGTAATGTCGCCCAGTGGAGACGGAGAGGGGACACTCAGTACTGCCAGGTGAAGGTAGAAGTCCAGGCTCCCCAGACGGTGTCCACTGACAGCCTGTTGGGGTGGGAGGTAGGGAGTCTCATTACCAAATGGTGGGAATGAAGGTCTCCTCTTCCTACCTGATCTTCCATGACTTCACCTCGGTAGGGGCGAGGGGAGTTGGGGCACCTTGTGTCAGCCTGGTCAGGGTGGAAGTGGAAGTTCCCTACTCAGCCTTTGTTGGCATAGGTGTGGTAGAGGCCCAGTTTTTTCAGTTTTCTTTGGCTGGAATAGAACAGTTATTGTCTAAATGTTTGCTTGTTTTATGTTGCTTCTTTCCAGGTCCTTTGGCTAGAAAGAATATGCTTTTGTTGACCCTTAAAAAATAATCTGTTCCTGTGGCTCTTTCCAGGTTCCTGTTCTCTTTAGCTCCAAGTCTGGAGCCTCGGAGGGAATCTAAAACTCCAGGAATTCACCACCCTGTCGTTCTTGAGCCCTGAGGCCCTCTAGCTGGTTTGCCTTCCGTCCGGCTTTCAGAGTCTTTGTATGTTCATTTTCTGTAGAACATCCAGGGGTTGCATTTTTTAGTTTTTATCTTTATTATATTTTTCCATGATCATTTAGTCCCCTTATATTCCCCTCCCCCCAGCAATCACCACACTGTGGTCCATGTCCATGAGTCCTTTTTCCTTTTGGTCAGTCCACCACTCCCTCACCTCCTTCCCCCACTAGCTGTCGTCCATGGGGTTATAGTTGTACTTAGTAGTAGGAATGGGCAAAAGTATTTCTACCCCATCTTCACAGAAGTTTAAGCCGTATTTTTTATGTAAGCGTAAACTGAAAAACATCACTCAACATTGATTCTCAAGGATGAACCTTAGGGGATTCCCGCTGATCTGTTTCTGAATAATAAGCACTTCACGGGCCAGTGGGATGAGGGAAGTCCTTGGACAGTGATGCAGAAAGGATCACAGAACGTTCCATCTGTGTTGGGTTTGGAGACCACGTGGAAGTACTGCTACTCCTCCAAATCAATGCTTTCTCCTCTTTGGGGAAACCAGTACTGCAGGCTGCAGCCAGACTGGAGATTCCTCCCATTCTGACAGACTCTTCTTGGGCAGGATTCTGGAGCTCCACCACCCAGGCTTTCCTGTATTCTCTCCAAGTATTCTTTATACCTGGGAACATTATCCTTCAGAAATGAGTTTCAAACCAGAAAGTGTGAGGGAAAATGTTACTAAGTTAGAGTGAAAACAGTGAACATAAAATCTGTATTTAAACTATAATTGAGGAGCGCCTACCAGCAAGCATTCATGTTAATTTTGTATGTAAAATTATACATTAAAAATAAATGTATTGATTTTTGGCAAGTTGCTTGATTACTACCCAGTAGATTAAGTACAAGACATGGGGCTAAGAGTTTTCTGCTTCGAATTAATATGCTGAGGAGTAACAGGGAGGCGATCACAAAGAAAAATAATCTAGGGAAATTCTCCCCAGAGACAAATCAAGTGATTGACATTGTAGTTGCCCATAAAGTTCTCATTGTAAGAGAACAGTTTCTCAAAGACTGGTCCTCAGGTAAGGAGCATCATTGCAATCTTGAAACTCATTGAGAATGCAAATTCTAGGGCTCCACTGCAGACCTACTGAATCCCAAACTCTAGGGACTGAGCCCAGTAATCTATCTCCTGGGGAGCCCTCCAGGTGCTTCTGACGCACACACACTGAAGCTGGAAACCACTGGACTACAGTAAGCGCTCCAGCCATTCCAGAAAACACTACCTATAAGCCTTTCATGATTCCTAACTCACCAGTTTAGTTTATTGGAAAATTGATTTATTGTATTTCACATTTTGTGTTCTTTAATTATAAATATTTTTTCAAGTAAATACAGTACAGAAATTAACATTTTGTTACCCTCAATGGTCTCTTTAAATACATCTTAATGACTTCCACAATTTTTTGGATTCTTAACCCAGTCATAACTGCTCCGTGTCCGACTTAGTGGCTATAACCAAAAACAAGAGCCATGCCTACACATCCCCGCCTTTGCTCCTCAGTTGCCAAGTCCTACAGCAGTGGGTTTTTCTCGCCGTTTTCATGTTCTTTTCTAGAGCTGACACCAGTCATGAAGATATTTGGAGGCAAGGGTGGGGGCGTCTCTGCATTACTCAAAGGAGAGCTTTTCAGGAGATCTTGTCACACAATATCGTTAGAGACAGATGCATATGCAGATGTCTGCACTCATCATTGTCATCGCCACATCAGTTCTGCCGTGGGGGATTCGCTGTCTACTGCACGCTGGCGTTTTTCTCTGGGGTCATGTGAGATGAAAGGAAATCTTAGCTAGGAGGCTGTCCTGAGGACAGAAGCTGCATTTCTGACTAGAGATTTTTATAATTGGAGTACGGTTACAAACCCCAGGATAGGACAAGATAAAAATCATTCAGAAGTAAAAGTTTAAAAGGTCTAAAAATGTTTAGTATTTACAATGAAGTATAGATAGATGCAGCTTGGAGAAAGAGTCTGTGGCTTCTAGTCCTAAATATGATTCACTTTTATTTTATATTAAGGACAGTATTTTATATTATTTTACTCTTTCAATTAGCAATTCGCCAAACTTACCTAACATAATGGATTTGAGTTCACTTAACATCCGCCACGTTCAGTTACTCATCTTTTAGCTTTTCGATTCGTTATCACATTTGACTATTGTAATTTTTGAGCTGAATTTTTTAGTTTCTATAAACCATGAACTTCAGCTCCACACTCCCTTCATGCCATGCACCTTTTAAAGGTGTCTTGTTCTTGAGTAAGCTGGGAAATGGCTCGTGAATAATTTATCTGCTCCTGTTTTAAAATAACACACCTTCCCAGTTTGAAAAAATAGCATTCTCTTACCCTTTCAGTATTCCCGACTACCAGTGTTTCTCATCCCTTCTGCTCCCTTTGTGCGTTCAATCTGATTATATTTCTCATTTACTCCTTTCGCTTGGGTGTTTAAATGGCTTTGCCTCCGCAGTGTTTTGGGGATAAGACTTTTGCAAACCTTCATTATGCAGTGTTTGTTAAATAACACCATTTGGGCAGGTTGGAGGAACCATCCTTTCAAGAACACAGTTTTAAATGGTGCAGCAGATGCTTTATGTCACAGCCATCCCTTATACAATGAAGGCCCCAGCCCTGGCAATACCAGTGAGCTATCTTCTCTCTTAAAGTAATCACTTGGTTGGCATTCTTAATCTGGTAATTAAATCACCCCCACAATGTGTAGGTAAGGCTTAAATGTGAATGTGTGTGTGTGTAATATATATATTACACAGTGAACTGGTCCAAGAGGAGGGGGATGCATCAAGGTAAAAAGTGCACATTGTGCCTTCTGCGGGTGGAAGTCCAGATTCTCTCCTACAGTGTTAGCTTCTATTTTTAAACACAAAATGTGTCAGGTGATTTTTTTTCCACATGCAGACAAATTCTGCCTCTTTCTTTTAGCCTAAACACTGTAAGAGTAACTATTACCATTAAAATGTATACAAAATACTACTTTCTGCTAATGCAGTGAAACAATGTTTAGGACGTGTTATATGAGTCAAGTGGATTTTAAAATTTGATCAAGCTATGAATGAGGTTTTCAAAACACAAAGACATTTCAAATCATCTGGCTGTTCTTTTTTGTTTTCTTCAATGTCGGTATAGTACACAAGCCTCTTTTTTTCTGTTCTTTTGGGGTTTCTTGTTTTCTTGTTTTGTTTATTGGTTTAAAAATATTTTTTCTCTGATGCCTTATTTTGTTGGAGCATATGACATAACAGCTATAAATTTAAAGTTCTCTAAATACCTCTAATACTTGTAATGTGAGATTAATAAGAGTTGCTCCATATTTGTACAGTTTGCATTCTTGTGTAGACGAGGAAGAAAAGCAACAGAATGAGCCCAAAGAATCCTCTATGGATTTGTTATAAATGGCAAAATAATTCAACTTCATTCAGTCACAATGGCTTGAGAAAAAAAAGCCCTGTGATTTCACATAAGTGAGCATGTGGAATGTGGTGGGGGGGTTATTTTTAAGGCTGAGGTTGGGGACGAAGATCGGATTAGGGGGCAGCTACCAGTGCTTCACTTCTTTCTCAGCTTTATTTGTTGCTGCCCATTTGTGAATAGATGATAATTTATGATGTCAATTACCTTTGTTTTTTCCCACCATTTCATCGGTTCTCTCCAGCTTCTGTGTTTTGCTTTGCTTTTCTCTTAGCTTCCCGCTCTCAGTACCCCAGCCAGCATCCAGCTGAATTGGATGGTCATGCAAGGAGATTTAGTACTAACATTGCAGAATTAGAAACACTTCAGTCCCTGGCTTGTATTTCTCCAAGCTGTCCCCAAAGCTCATGACAAGACTGCATATTTTAGTTTTTCCTCTTGCCTCATCCATCAGTCATTCCTTTTTATTCTCTTTGACTCCCTATTTTCTGGCATTCTGGTATTCTGGATTCTGGTATTCTGTGGGATGACTAGTTTGGGGCATAATTCATGGTTACCCTATCTTCTGTGTGCCCCCCGTGGCTCAGTGTGACTGTGAAACTGGCCATCTCTTTTGTTTTAGCAGTGTTCCTCAACATATGTTTTATGAACCACCTGCATCAGCATTGTCTGGGATGTTTGTTAAAAGGACAGGCATCTAAACCCCATCCTAGGCCCACTGAGTCAGCATCTCTCTGACTTTAGGATTTTAAGGTTAACACTAATGATGGGGGTCAGTCCAGATCTGTGCCTCACAACCCACATGCATGGATCCCGTCCCCAAGTTTTTAATTTAAGCAGTCCGCAGTGATTCTGCCATTCAGCCTGTGTTAACAACCAGACGTAAGCTATAGAAGTCAGAAGGAAAGAACAGAGGTTGCTCTTGACAGACAAGCATTACGTCAGTGAATTTATCAAAGCCCGTGGATTGATCCTCATTTATAAATTCAGAAACCAGATTTTTTTCTCTCAAGGGCATAACGACATTAACCAGGCTTACAGAGACTGAGCTATAAGTAAGAGTGCCAGTTTAGAATCATTGTTGTCACTAGCATGACCAGGGCAAGAATCTCCACAGAAGAAAAATGATCACCAGAAGTTTGCTCCTTGAATTGAGAATCAGACTAAGGGAAATTGGTTGGATAAAAGTAGTGAAGATTTACTGAAGAATTACTGTGTATTGGAAACTCTTCTAAACATTTCACATGTATGATTTCATTTAGTCCTTCTCAACAGCCCTTTGCAGTGGTATTATTAACTCTGTTTTCTAGATTGGAGAAAGTGGGAAGAGAGGCCATGTAACTTTCTCAGTACTGCAGAACTAATAAGGGTCAAGTTTAAGTTCTCGGGCTCTATGTCTATGTTATTAGTGAAAAAAGAAAGAAGCTACAGGATAACTTCAGAGTTGCCATCTAAGGGCCTTGCCACCGAAGGAAGCGATCAAGTGGCATCAGGATAGCTTCTCATTGGTGGAGAAGAAAGGAACGTTTGTGCAGATAGGATGCTTTCAAGTTATGAGCAGTCAGGACAGGCAGCCACTGGGCAGATGAAGAGTGACCCCTCCGGCAGACCTTGTGGTTTATTTAACTGACCTCTCCATAGTTGTGATTAGGGGAAAGATCTACACAATCAGGTTCTGCTCTCAAGAAGTATTTTAAGATATATCACACCCTAGAGAAATAACTAGTCATAAATAATAAGTAATAATATAGATATACTTAAGTATAATAGATGTGTACATGTATCAGCCTTGTGGATGTCCCACATCCTGAGCTAAACTTGTCTCAGAAAATCTGAATGAAATTGACTTGAAATTCCACTAACTCCAAGCATATTTCCTGTTATTTGGGGGGATTTTCGTGGAGCTTACAGTTTCGCTGTGCCTCTGTTCTAAGCTTCTTCATCTGTTGAATGCCCAGCCACTCTGAGTGCTGTCTCCTAAGCTCCGTGCCAATTTGCACACGAGGTCATCCTGCTGACCCTTGATCCTTTACTCCCTGCAGGTACACCTGCTCCACAGTATGTATGTTTAGCAGACTTTGCTGTAGGATTTGGGTGTTGAAGTTGAATTGTGAAACAGAAATACTAGATGCCCCTAGTATAAAACTCCCAACCATTTCTGGAAAAAAGTTCTGGTTTGTGTTTTTAACTTATGCTTCACCATCTCACTGGGTGAGAAATGAGGTTATTTCAAAGTGTACAGATTTATCTCAAATTGGCAGACATGCACTAATCATATGTCCGGTTCTCTGTTTTCCCCCAATTCATCTGCTAGGCACTGTCTGTCAGATTCTTCACTACTATTAAAATGTAACCCTTACTCTTAGACAAGAAAAGCAAGTGGCTCTCTCCTCTATGAACAAACATCTGCCAAGAGCAGTCCCTGAACTCCCTCAGCACACACAAAAGTTCCCCCGGCCAGTGGGGAGTCCAGCAGACAACCAGCATAGCTGCAGTGCCTGGACTTGGGGCTAATCTTCTGAGACCCTCTGAAGTCAGAGAGCGCCACCAACTCCACAGTGGTGGCAGTGTCACCACTCACTGAACGGTGCTCGTGAGAAGTACGTAGTCTGCTGAGGGTGGAAACTTTAGGGCTCTGGGTACAGAAACCGTGGTATATCCTGGAATGTACATCTTTCAAAAATATAACTAAAATAACTTTTTCCAATACGAGAGATGACTAGCAACAAAACTTAAACATGTATGCATCTCACATGTCATGGTTTACCTGATTTTGCATGTTTGGTGGGAAAAATGGAAATTTTCTAGCATGATGAAAATTAATCACTATATTATGGGATACAGACTAGCAGGCCAGCGTGGAAGAATGACATTTGCTTTCCATCAGATGCGACCACTGCTGTAATCAGGATGACTACAGTGAATGGAATGTACTTGCATGGAGCTTATGATTCATGGAAAACTTCGGAAGTTGCTTAATTAAGATTGGTGGCAAAAGTAACAGCCATACTGTTCTAGAGTGCCATGCCTTTACACAGACATAGCTTTTAGAGCTCAATTTATTTTCCAGAAGTGTTTCACCTCAGCTCTCTGAAAACTGCCAAAGTGTACATTATTGCGGGCTGGATCTGTTATATTAATTTCCATGTCCATGACCCTAGAAAACACTGATCGAGATTGATGTGAACCCATAAAATAAACACAACAATGAACAACAGACATAATCTAATAGTAAATTTGACAGAATTGTTTCAAAACTAGAGTTTATTTGGTCAACACATGTGTCAGTTTTTACGTAGTGACAGACTGAGAGGGAAATGTGGTAGGTCTCAGATGCAAAAATAGTGTTTTACAGCTAAAATCATTTTCCCTAGCAATATCTGAAATGTTACTCAGGCTCTGCCAGATGCAGAGCTGATGGCTGAATGATTTACTCGAAGCTCCCATTGGAGGGGCCGTCAGTCTATTGCAAGGTGACATGCCAGCGACGCAGGCAACTCAGGGTGGAACTGGAGGAAGATGAGGTGTCCACTCTCGGTGTGTTTGTGAGGCCCGCACCTCCCAGAGCAGGGGGAGAGGCATAGCTCCCTTGTCCTCTGGGAGCTTACATTTCACTTAGGAGGTGTGATTAAGAGAGAAACAATTAGTGACAGAACATGACGTAAAGAAAAGTGAACAGCACAGTGTTGTTGTATGAAATAGAGAAATACATAGAATTCCAAGAGGCAAGACGGCTATCAAGAGGCACGTGACAATGCCTCAGCAGCTTTCTTGAATTAGGGAACAGGCAGTACGTAAACATGTGGGTATCACCATTCACTACCCCCTGCACCCCCCTCACAGCCCTGCAGTGAAAACCTGCTCAGACCGCCCAAGTCTCTAGATTCCTGTGCAGTGAGACAGACAACCACGCAGCCGGAGAAAGGAAGTAAATGCCAGGTCCAAGAGTCTGTGCATCGTTATGTTCACCTTTGCTTCTGGAAAGGGAATGATAAAGACGAAGGAGAATAATATTTTTGAATTAATGTATGCACAGTGAAATACAGCTTTGCAAAGCAACCTCCCCATGTGGTGTCTCATTTCTTCCTTACAACAATCCTGTGGCTCCTTACTACTTTACATTCAGAATTGTGATTTGCCAGCGATCACACAGCTAGTAGGTGGCTGAGTACAAACAGGAGTCCTACCTGGGTGGTCCCAAACGCTGAGCCCTGTGCCCACACAGCAGCATTTGAGCCATGAGTCCTGACAAGAGAGGTTCTCCTGCCTGGAGGGAGCTGGCATAGAGATTGCAGTTGATCAGAACTCCCTGCACAGTGAATATTTAAGATTTTAAAGTTTGGTCTCAGCTCTCATGGGATTTCACAAGGATGCAGGATCATGGAAATCTGTAACTGCATAATTTTTGTCCTGATCTCACATCAACTCAGAGAGCAATGGGGACCCAGGAAATGAAAAGAAACAGATATACTTATGGATGTGGATGTGGGTATGGATACACACGTAAGAAACAGTGGTTCAGGGCCCGGCCTGGTGGTTCAGTTGATCGGAATGTCGTCCTGTAACCGAAAGGTTGCAGGCACATATGGGAGGCAACTGATTGGTGTTTTCCTCTCACATCAGTGTCTGTCTCCCTGTCTCTCTGTCCCTCTCTCAGTCTTTCTCCCTCCCCCTCCCTCTCTCTTTCTTCCTCTCTTGCTCTGAAGTCAATGGGCATATCCTCAAGTGAGGATTCAAAACAAACAAACAAACAGTGGTTCAAGTTTGCAGCACACATCACAATCACCTGAATGGCTTTTGAAGACACCACATTGCTGGGTCCCACGCATAGAGTGTCTGATTTAGAATATCTGGGTGGGAGCTGGGAATTTGTATTTCTAACAAGTTCCCAGTTGATGCTGCTGCTGCTGATTCAGGGACCACACTTTTGAGAGCCATCAATATGACAAGTAAGTCCTGAGATTAATTACACTGACTTTATTACAAGGTAAATCATTCAAACATAACACCTGAGGCACACTTAAAGAAGAAATGGCGCACTGAAGTATGGCCAAAGAGGGTGTTTTTTATTAAATTTATTGGGGTGACATTGGTTAATAAAATTAGATGGGTTTCAAGTGTACAATTCTGTGATACATCTCTATATATTGTACTGTGTGTCCACCACCCAAATCAAATTCTGTGTCACCATGTGTTTGACCACCTTTATCCTTTACTGCCTCCCACCCCCTTCCCTCTGGTAACCACCACACTGTGTTGGTGTTCATGTGTTTTCATTTGTTTGTTTTTCTTGTCTGTTCAGTGTTGCTTTCAGTTTTATGTTCCAATAGCATGGGATTCACACTGTGCTGGGTCCATGTGTGCAGTTTCTGGATGTTTAGTTTTATAAGAAACTGCCAAACTGTTTCCCAGAGTGGATGTGTCATTTTACACGCCCCCTCCCCCTCCCCCTGCCCCCCGCAAGCGTGAAAGATCAAATTTCTCTGTATCCTCACCAGCATTTGGTATTATCGCTGTGTTTGATTGTAGCTGGTGTTTCAATGTTCTTCAAGGTGCAGCAGCATTCTGGGGGTCGCCTGTGTCCCCCAAAGCACCATTCTGAAAACATAAGCCTATTCTTCTAGGTATGTTTGGATGTATTTAAGAAATGGATTTTATGAGCCCAGCTTAAAAGACGACCATGATGATGTTCTTTCTACCCTGCTCTCTTAATGGCCAGTGTTGGCAAATATTTCATGTTTAGAGGGCTTAGAAGATTGTGTCCTCGGGCAGTGGTTTCCATCATGCCCCAGGAACACTTAAACGATTTCTTCTGGGACTCCATCCCTCAAGATCCTGAGTTAGTGGATCTTTAGCATTTCATCTTTTACAGCTTCCCAGACGAGGCTAGAATTTGAGGACCATTGGTTTGGAGTTGCCAGGGCTGTTCCTTGCCATTTCCTTTCTTGGTAAATATTTAAACACTTAATAACATTGCCCAGAAATTCACTCTAGATCAGAACTAGAACTTATTCTGCCCTATCTGAGTCAGCCTATTCTCATTCATCAAACCTTTTCCTGGAGTAATATCTCAGAGGCAAAAGATGGTGTCAGCTTGGCAGTAACAACAATATAAAAACTGTAACTTACGGAGCATTTACTATGTAACAGATGAGTTCTTAGTGTTTTTCCCATATTTTCTGATGACAGAAGTATGAAGTATAGACTTTTATTTACAACTGCTTACTCAGTCTTTCAAACAGAACTCTTGATTACTCTCTTTTCTGATATATGCTTCTATCCCAGTTTTCCCTCATCTCAGAGTGTTCCCAGAAGTCAGCCAGTTGCTCGTGCCCAGATTTAGGTGTGGTTCTTGTCTCCTGTTTTCCCTTACACTTCATAACTAATCCAGCAGTAATGCTGTCAGCTGTGCCTTCAAAATATACCACCAGCTAACCACCTCTCACCTGTTCCACCAAGAGCCCTACAATCCAAGTCACTGTTATTTCTTGTCTGTGTTATTTTGGTACGCGAATGACTGGACTACCAATTCCACTTTTGCTTCCCATAGCCAGTCCATGAGGGATGTGCAAATCAGAGATGGCATTCCCCCATTGACCTGAAACCTTCTGTCTCTTCCTGTCACACTTGGGTTAAAAATCAGTATCCTTACCTACAAATTCTGCGTGATCTGGTTAGTCTCTCTCTAACCTCATTTCGCATCACTCTCCTCCTTGTCCTTCCCTCTACTTCACTACAGTGCCCTAAACAAGCCTAACTTTTGTCCACTTCAGGGCTGTGCACTTCCTATTCCCCCTACTTGGACCACACCTCCCCCAGAGGTTCCCATGGCTCACTGTCCCACTTCACACAGGTCTCTGTTCAAATATCATTCTTAGTAAAGCCTTCCCTCAGATAGCACCCCTGTTACCCTCTATCCCCTTTTCCTGCTTTTTTCCTCATAGCTTTATGACCACCTAACATCATGGCATACATTTATTTGGTTGTTTGTCTCTCTCCCCCACTAGAATGCAAGCTCTCCGAGGGACAAGATTCTGTATGTGTCTTGTTCACCTCTGTGTCCCTATCACTTAGTCAGTGCTCATTGAGTATGTCATGAATGAATGAATGAATGAATGAGTAAATATAGCAGTCGTTACCCTTTGGTTTCTCCTGTAGTGATGCCTTTGTGTGTATGTAAATTTAGATGACATATGTCCTGATGTCTGTCAATGATTTTATGCATGATCTTGTTTGCCTTTTGTTACTTCTCTTCAATATTTATAAAGAACAGAGCCATTTCTTGATCAGTTAGTCATTAAAATCCTTTGCTCTTATCCTTCCATTCTGAAGCCTCTCAGCCATGCCTCCTGTCTTTGGCGTCGGTGCCTTCAGATCTGGTTTGAAAGAGGGCTATAAAGAGGGCACGGCCCATCAGGTCATGAGCGCCCCCACAGGCAGGGAAATCGTCTGCTCATGCTACTGTCCTCACAGACCTTGATACAGAATATGAGGGAAACATACCTTCACGTGGGACAATAAAAGTGCTCACTCTGGGACTTTCAGGCTAATATTCCTCCTTACTCCTCACACTAAAGACACATAGATGGCCCTGTCCAGGTGGCTCAGTCAGTTGGAACATCGTCCCGTACACCAAAAGGTTGTGGGTTTGATTCCCAGTCAGGGTGCATATCTGGGTTGCTCATTCATTCCCCAGTCAGGACATGTATGAGAGGCAACTGATTGATGTTTCTCTCTCACACTGATGTTTCTCTCCCTCTTTTCCTGCCCCTTCCTCTCTCTAAAATCAATAGAAACATACCCCAAGTAAGGATTAAAAAAAAAACAAACGTATAGATGGATGACTTTCCTCCTGTTTCGTGCATGGCTTCCTTGACCGCTGTGAGCCGTTTTCTACAGGAAGCGCTGCATGTGTTCTGTGTTCGCTGATGCCTGAAATACTAGCACAGCTCTGCCCTCCTTTTATTCATGCTAGGAGCACTTGTTTTATGACACATGAGAGCCAACAAGTGTGGTCAAGTGCAAACAGACCCATATGCAGGTTGGATGGAAGGACTCCTTGCAGAAAGCTAGCTCGTGCTACAGTGCACCCACACACAGACGCTTGTGAGGCCAGCAGCTCCGCTCAAGTAGAATGGGCCAGCTTGCCTGCGGGCGCCTTGCCATCGGAGCAGATGGGCCCAAGCAGGGGCAGGCAGCGGAGCACGCATGTCTGTTCTGGCTACATGCATATTTATCGTTTGTGTCTTCAATTTACAGGAGATGAATTCTTGAACAGAAAGGCTAGGTTTACAAAATAAGAATCAGGAAGGATGAGTTTTCAGCCCTTAATTAAAACATTCAAGTGAAGAAATCAACATTTTGATCTCATGTAGTAAAGCTTACAGAGTATCTTCAGTCTTAAATCACTCATCACTGAAAGGGATGCCTTGTCTCACTTCCGACCTCATGAGGTAGCTTAGTCTATTTCATAAAAGGAGTGGAAATATAGGAAAATCACTCCCTGCAGTGAGTTAGTCTTACCAACATATTTGTTATTTGAAAGTAGTATTAGAATTATTTCCAAAAGTATTTTTCTCTTCTTAATTTTCCCATTTTAATAAAACAACAAATATATTTCACTTGTTTTCCTCCTAACTTCAGAAGATTACTATATAGTGATAGAACTTAAACTGCAGCATAAGCAACAAAGATTTACACATTTAAAGTCTACTTTAACATTATCTATGTGGTGTCCCATCTGCACAAGTGGAAAATTTGAGAAAAGAATAATTATGATTACTAAAAATATACAAATCACCTTAAATAATTATAAGCATTGGATCCATCTGAACAGGAGACAGAAACACCTCTAACAGAGCCTGCACATAATCTGTGAGCTCGTTGTAATCATACTTCACATTTCTATCACACCTTCCACTCCCCACGCAGTTGTCACCTGCATTAGCTCCTGGGCCTCACAGTAATCTTGTGAGGTAAGTAAGACAGTTTGTTAGTCTGGCTTTGTGCCTGAGGAGGCTAAGGATTATGCAGATAAAATAACCCAAGCTCAAACTTCAAGATCATTTGTCTTTTCTCATTGTAACTTCAGTTTGGGGGCCAGTATGCAATGACAAATGATCTAGTGGTGGTTTCTAAACTATCATAGTCTTTACGACCTTGCTTTCTGTTTTTGATTTTATTAATGAAATCTGGCAATGGAGATGTAAGGGTGACTTCTATATGTCAAGTGTCTTGAGGGCTGCTGCTTGACTTCTATTTCCTTTTTTTCTTTTTTTGACAACAGTCTAGCCTGCTAAGGCTTTGGCTAGATTACAGAGTTGCCTAGCATGTGTTAAATTTTTGAATAATGCCAATGGTTGTTCCTGATTTTTGGTTTCCTGCATTCCCTATTAATTCCTCTCAGAGATATTAAAACAATAACACAGCTCCAGAGAGCTGGGGGTTGAGCCATATGTTGCTTTTGTGGTTTTTACATCTCAAATGGTGACCTTTATGCAAAATAAAGACAAGAAGCAGAACTTTGTAGTAAATTGCTGAGCTCTGTGGATCCTTTGTTTGAAAATATCCTGGTAAAAAACATAAATTTTCATTTTGTACAACTGTGCCTAACTTTGTGATTTTTTTCCCAACTGGAAATACTGTGTTCTTATTTTGACATGCTACAAACAACATGCCATAATTACTGTTTACACTACCATTAAAAATGATAGATGCTTGCTTTTGAACCTGAAGCTGATAATGCAGTTTTCCAGTCTTGAGAATCAATTTCAAAAATCTTTTGAAAGTCAGTTCACTTAAAGAAACCCCGAAAACCACTCTCCTCGTGATGCTTGGGAGGATATCATATGACTCCTATTTTAAATAGCCTGTTTAAAAAGATAGCAGTAAGTTAAATTACAAACAGTTTTCCAAGTAATTGATATCCATTACTGGATTTGGACACAGCAGAATTATTTTTTATGGTGGCTGGTGCTCTGGTATGCAAAGATAGTATGCCTTTTCTGTTCTCAGTGGTTTGCAGAGAAATTATAGTTTTTAAGACTTCATAGAGATGTGAGTGGATTTTTCTAGACATTTATACATTTCTCCGAATTTAAAATAAAAATATTCCAAGAAGATGTGACAGCTCAGCTGTTTGTATCTGATAGAGGACTAAATTTAATCACATATCCAAAGAACCTTGCACTCAAGAGCGAGTGAGTTTGGGACATGCTGGAGTTGTGGATAGTAGATGAATTATAGCCTGGGTTGGATGACAGCTCAATTTCTAAAGCCTACTAATTCCTTAATTCTGCCTTGAGGTCATAAAAAAGGAAGCAATTAAATTCAACACATACCCAAGGTGACAAATCTTTGAAAGGAACCAAATTTGAGTCAGCATTGCAGTCCATGTGGAAGGAACCATGCTGATGCATACTGAGATGGAGCTCTTTATTGCTCAGTCCTCAAAGTCTGCACCAATCCCCAAAGAATGATGAGCAAAATGGGAATAACACACATTCTGCTCCCTAAGACATCAGGGTGTCCGGGGGCGCAGGCAGAGGCACAGCGTTGGTTTCTACCCAGCCCCCTACAACATGGGAAAATATGCTGAACAACCAGGGCAGAGATGCCGTTCCTTTGCTATCGTCCCTCTCTCCACCTCTCTTTCCTCCGTCTCTCACTCTGCTCCCCCTCGCTTTCTGTCTTTTCTCCAGCTCAGTTCTTCTTTTCGCCCCCTGCTGCTCTTGCAGACCCTCCTGTCAATTCTCGGAGTTCAGCGGTGCCTACCTTACACCACTCTGAGTACGATCTATCCTCACTGGAGAGAGTGTTCAGACATTTGGTTCACATGTATTGAAAAAGCGTCATGAGACCAGAGACTCTTCTTCGCCCTGCAGACCTTTCGGTAGAGGAGGGCACACTCAGCAACCCTATCGCTCCACAGCACGCCGTTCCCCTTTGCAAAGAGAACTGCTCCTCTGACACACCGTGGTAGAAATAGAAATAAATAATTTCTCAGCGCAGTTTTATTGATCCAGAAAGAGCCAAGAGGTTTTAGTGGGAAGCAAAGAGAATGTGATCTATAATAATTCCTATACATTTATTTGGAAATAATAAAAACTAAAAGGCAATAGATTGACCAGGCAAGATGCTTCCAAGCAGTTTCAATTATCCATGCATCTATTCCGTCATTCATACGTTGACCCTTTCTGTGAATAGGTTAATGTCATTTCCACATCACAGTACTGAAGCTGGGCTTAAGTCCTCTGTGGTCTTTCTTGTGAGTTTCCCATTGTTGTGGGATTATGATGGTTGGTTCATCCTTGAACTCAGCACTTTGCCGGAGCACTGAGCCATGCTTTAGCAGAATGTTTGTTAGTGACAGATAAGACTGGTGATCCATATTAAAAGAACATGGCCACACATATTCTGGTTGGAAACCAAACATCCACTGTTCAACTGGGCTTTTGATGTTAGGGCTTGAGAGATTAGCAAAATTTCACAAAATTTTGTTTCACACAAAAGAAGTGGGATACTTAAGGAGAAATGGTTGTGATATAATGACTTCTGTCTGTTGTCTTCTTGAATGGTGTCCTTCCACTCTTCAGGTAAAATGTGTGAGTTGAAAATGTAGTGAATAGAAAACGCTCTTAGGTGGTAGTACAGCGCCACGGTTTGGAGCAGGGGCTCTAGACCCACATAGACCGAGCTCAGATCCTGACCTCTAAGCCTTACTAGTTGTGTGCTCTTGGGAAATTTGCTTTGAAATTTTTCTTTGTGAAAATGGGGGTGATGGTGGCAACTATATCGTAAGATTGTGGTTAGTCACATATACTGAATGTAAGATGCTGAGAACAGCACTGGGCACACATTAGGCATTTTTAAAGTATTAACTATTATTATTAGAATTAACAGATAAAAGAAACCACTACATCCCTGTATTTAAATCATCACAGAAATATTAATTCTAATAGTGGGAATATGTAAAATCATAGTTTTGTGGAATTAATTTTCACAGAATTGACTCAATCCTATGCAAACGACATCTGTTCATCCCCAGCCCAAGAAGGTGACCCTTCCACTTATTTAAGGATGCACAGTTTTATTTTGCCTACTCTTGAAATTCTGATGTTTTCTCAATGAGCAAAAAAAGAGAAGTCATTTCTATAGAGGTGTTTTCTTTTTCTTGGTTACTTAATTTGATTTAAAGTTGGAACATCATCTTCCAAGTATATGTGGTTTTTCATCTGCAAGAGGCACTGGGATGATCTATTGATTCTACTAATAAGGAACAGACACTGAAATTTCAGGCAGGGTTTCACAAAAGGCTCTGCTTGCTTTTCCTGCTACTTTTCTCAGGCTTACTACTTTCAAAGTGTTCGACCATCAAATTTGTTTTTACTGTCTCTTCTCTTTCTTTCCCCATTCTTTCTGTAACTTCTCCTATATATGTAAACACATGGAAATGGGGGGTGTGTTTGGTGTGCCTATTGCCATTCTGGGATCTGGTAGGTAAGTTCTTTCTGCTAAAGAAGGGCACCAGTAAGACTGATTAGATAGGAGCTCAAAAGGTCGTTTAGTCAAACCCTTTTATTTCCAGTAGTGCTTCCCACAAACCTAGAATTGTCTACTCATCAAGAAATAGATTTCTGATCTTCCTTCTGTCTCATACAAAAGGGTATTTTTAGTGGTTCACCAGATGCTGCCAACAGTTAATAAAGAATGGCATTTTAATAGTAGACATTCTAGATATAGACAGAAACCTCAGTGAAACAAGACAATGTTTCATTTTGTTTTTATTCAAGGCCTTGTGCTTCCTACAAAAAAAGGTGAAATCATTTAAGGGGTGAAACAAATCTATATTTAGAGTGAAGACACATTGTAACTAGTTTAATTTCTCTACTTTTGTGACTTGTATATTTGATCTACCATTTTTAAAAGTTGTTTTTATACTATGGGACAAAAATAAAAGCCTGGTAAAGTAATTCTTGAGAGTCAAGTGCTTATCCAAGGTCAAAAAAAATCATTGGTGAGACAGAGATTGGAACACCTAATCCCAGTTTTCAGTTATTAAATTGTTACTTAGACCAATAAGCCATAATAAATGAGTCCAGTTACTGCAGTTAAAATTCCAAACATTGCTTGAGCCTGTATCAAGCTGAGGAGAATCATCTTTTGGGGGAAATTCTCTGTGAATTTCTCCTTGAAGTAAAGTTACTACTTAGACCCTTACATCTGGTGAAAGTGCTTTTCTGCCCAGCTTTAGCAGAAAATTTGCAAGATGAGTGTTTTCTCTTTATGAGTTCACAAGAATGTTAATATACCTGCTACTGTGATTGATTTATTATTTAATTCTATTTTTATTTCCTCTTTTAATGAGTGAGAGTCTCCATGCTTCTGCCTTAAAAACCCCATGTGTTTCTAACACATAGTGGCTATGAAAGCATTCCCTTGGGACCTGGATTTCCTCTACATTGGACAAGACCTTGGAATTAGACAAATGACTGAGCTTAGTGAACTTCTGCCAAATCTATTAGAATTGATTGTCAAAGTTGGAACTGAAGAACAGCTTTAACTTCATAGCGTGAAGTTTGTTCCATCGAAAATTCTAGAATTGCCAAATCAGCTGATAGAGCTTCCTCCAGACAGACAGACCGCCATGGGTTACTCACACCAGCTCACACAACAGGGTGTCACTTCAGAACAGAACATGGTGTTGCAGTAAAAACAACGGTCATAGAGATACTGCCCTGTTAATTGTGGCCTGTTAACTTTGCCTTCAAAAGTGTCAAATATCTTCATATCTTCTTTCTGATTTAAACAAAGTAACTGATTTAAGCTGGGTAACTGAAAACATTTTAGGTTGAATACTTTCTTAAAGAAAAAAGATCTTATTACAGGACATGGCATTGGTGCATTAGTTCTGGGTGATGTTTTTCTTTAAGAACGTATTCAACCTAAAATGCTTTCAGTTACCCAGCTTCAATCAGTTACACTAATGATGAGAAATATAAGACAAAAAGAATATAATGATAGGAAAGTACAATAAAGGCAAAAGGACATAAAGATATACTTTGAGAGATTAGACAAAACTGTGGCACAAACTTTCCAGTACCCAGTGAAAGGGTACGCATGACAAGTTCTACAATTTACAGGGTCCATAAGAGAAAAGCAAACTGGTTGCTTAGCAGAAGGCCAACTGCTTCTGAATAGGAAATGACAGAGCATTTTCCCAAGGACAGTCACAAAGTGGCCATTATGTACTCTGCAGAACAAAATCTCCAATGGTTTTCATGTAGTTACGTGTTTTTAAGATTTTTAAAGACTGTCTCTTAATATAAGCTGATTCTATCATGCCAAGTTGCACTTTAAGAAAAGAGCTTTATAATTCACCAGTATATGCCTAATAAATTCATTATTCTCTGAAAGTCTGGTTTAATCCAGGATAGAACTAAGAGGGTCTAGAAAGATGGGATGTGAACACCCGCTTCAGAAAGTCCTTCTTCCGTGGCTTCTTTCAACCAAAGTTTTAGTAGCTGTTAAGAAGCACTGAGTCACGGAATATGTAACAATGAGGGCTTTCCTGCCTTCTTGGTGGGCGTTTCCTTTCACTCCAGAGGTCAGAAATGCAGGCAGAAGCTCTGTGGGTGACCCTAAGCTGCTTTATCCTTGAGGAACTATTCAAGGGTGGCATCTGGTACTCTCACCCAAATGGAGAATGGACGGGCCTGCCTGCCCACACTCTTCCAAGGCAGAGCAAACTCCCGCAGCCATCACTGCAAGTCAGATGCTCAGGATGAGAATGCAAACATCTTCATCGCGACCAATTGATCCCAATTTTGGACTTCAAAGAATGATGACATTTTAATAAAGACATTAAGTCTTTTAGATGGATCATTTACTTTTCGTCCTCCATCAATATAGGTGCCTTTCTCCTTCAAGAAAAATGAAATCATGTAGAAACTGTCTCCAATATCACTTTGAGTTTCTTATCACAAATACCCTTCTTTTTCTTCTATTGCCGTCTCCATTTCCACCCACATCCTACTTTTTACATTATCATACATGGAAAATCAAAATTGATAATTCTCTACTACCATTACACTAACAATAGCTAAATTATTGAGGACTTATTAGATGCCAAAGTCTTTGCTGAGCACTTTTACATATTTTATGTCATTTAACCCATGTCTGATGCTGTAAATAAGGTAGAGATTTGTATCCCAATTTTACTGCTAGGGAAGACTTTTGGAAGTCACATTAAAAAGCCAAAGTTCAGACTCAAGCTATCCAATCCAGTGCCCCTACTCTTTAACCCCTGTGCTCTTCTCCTCCTAGAAATTCAGCGGACAAAGTATAGAACAAGAGTTCTTTGTCATTGTTACCAAGGAAGCCACAGGGAATGCCTTCTCCTTGTCCTCACATATCAGCACCCCTATCTCCTTCCCTGTGCTCCCTCCTCCTCCACTCCCAGAATGCAGTGCACAATGTACTTCAAATGCCCAATTAGACATTTCTGTGCAATCACACATCAGCTAGAACTTGGGGAATTTATTTTTCTAACGCTTTACAATTATAGGAGTTTCTGAAAAGTCACTGATGTCAGGTAGAGTCACTTAGTTTTGAGAGATTAGGTAGTCCTGATGGAAACATAGCATTGAAAGTGAAGGACACAGCCCTGGCTGGTGTGGCTCAGTGGATTGAGCAAGGGCTGCAAACCAAACGGTCGCCAGTTTGATTCCCAGTCAGGGCACATGCCTGGGTTCCAGGCCAGGTCCCTAGTGGGGGCCACATGAGAGGCAACCACACATTGATGTTTCTCTCCCTTTCTCCCTCCCTTCCCTTCTCTCCAAAAATAAATATTTTTTTTAAAAAGTGAAGGACACAAGAGAAACATAGTTTTACTGGAAATCTCTGCCTCAGTTTGTGAATTGTGTGTTTGACTCTGAGTTTAGTTTATGACACTCGTTGGAGCACCGGGACCTGACACTAGTGAGAGAAGTAGAGGACTGATGGTCAGGAGAGGATTCAGTCCAGCTCTTACCAGCCTTCGGGTGACTTTAAGCCGGATATTCTTTCCTCCTCTCTCTCATAGAAATACATGTATTCACAACTGCTAAGGCTCCCCATTGCATTAAGCATTATGAAGACATGATTAAATAAACTATTTTTTCCTCTGAAAGTATAAATTATGCTGTAAGTAAAGGATAACAAAAGTATTTTATGCTCCTTTTGTCTTTCACTTGCACATTCATTATCCAGTTTATAGCTTTCTGCCCTTTTTTTACTGTACAATTGCTTCATTCATTGGGGTATATTCTATGTAAATTATTCAACTGCAAATATTTCATAATTAAGATTTTGTAATCCGAAGGCACAAAACCATTTGAATACCTCAATTAGTTTCAGTCCAGTTTTCTTAATCTTAAACTCACCGTGCTTGCTCCAATCAGGTCAGAATTCTAAACCATTTCTGACTTTGGATTTCAAGAATGTTTTAAAAGCATCTGAAAAGCCCTGAAACAAAGAAAGATAATACTTTGTTTCCACACAATTTTTAACTAGCCAAATGGAAGTTTTTCCCCTTCCTGTTAAAAATTCTCTCCCTCAGAGCTGGAGTGAACATGAAAATCTTCAACCACTTTTCTTTTGACCAAAGGGCTTTTCAGGTAAGCGCCTGATTTAGTTCAACATGCACTCACTGAGCACCTCCTAGGTGTCAGTTATTGTGAAAGTTCCTCCTGGGAATGCAAAGAAAAAACAAAATGGGCACCACCTCCCAATAGAACACAATCCAGGGGAAGAAAAGGACGTGTGTGTAGTTACTCTTCCAGAAACGGGGCAGGCTGGGATAAGCATTAAATGGAAGTGGGAAGCATGTAGGGGAGGAGGGAAAAAAACAGAGTGATTCTGACTAGGACAGTTTAGCAGGCTCCACGGAGGAGGTGGGGTCATTTAAGCTATTCCTTGAAAATCATAAAGAAAAAGAAGGCCATTGTAGACTAAGAGAACTAAAACAAAGAAATGAAAACGAAGTGCTGGTGCTTGGCCTCTTCTAAGGAACCGGAGAAAGAGACGTTGACTAGAACCTAGAGTGTGAGGAGCTGCTGGAAGCCTGAGCTCCGGCGCTTTATGGAGGGCTTGAATGCCAGGTTGCAACTGTGGAAGTTGCAATCTACCAAGTGCAACAGGAAGTAATTGAAGATTTTTTTCAGCAATTAACACCTTGAAAGGAAGCCTTTCTTTATACGCTCCTCTCCTAGTCCATGTTACTTACTGCCTTTTCCCTAATGACATAGAGCCTTATGCATAGCAACAAAAATAGTGTGTGCCACACTATTCAAATAGCCTACTCACTTATTTATGGCCCTACTAGGCTATAAGCCTTCTGAGAGCGGGATCTGTCTGTCTCTGTATCGCCAACATCTAGCTAGAACAATAGGAGGCTGATGATTTTTACTTAACATGCAGTATATTTATAGAATGAACACTTAAAAAATTAGAAATCATGTGGTCATGGTTGTGTTTTAGGAAGACAAATTTGGTGACCATGCATAGGGTGGATTGGAAGGTGGACAGTGGCGAGTAGTTGGACCTGGAGAGCTTTTGAAGCTGTCCTGGGGAAAAGAAAGAAGAGCCTGAAGCAGGATATGAAAGAAACAATTTGGACAAGATTCAGTGACTGCTTCAGTTTAAGACTAAAGGAGAGGGTGTAAGGCGAAAGATTTCTTTGAGTTTCCTAGCTTGTGAACTGACTAGGCCTTTAGCTAGATAGGGAATAGAACACCGGGAGCAGGTTTTGGAGACGCACGTGGGTGAGGGAGAAGATGAATTAGATTTTGGATATGGCAAATCTGACAGTTACCACGTCAATGGCTACTACCGTATTAAGTCTTTGGCACTTACAGAAAGTGAAATCAAAGATAAGCAATAGAATTTAACCACCAAAATAATTGTTTATTTACCTGTAATATGCCAGATGCTTTTCTGAGCACAGCATATACATGTGTAAATGCCTGTAACCCTTAAATGATCCAGTAAATTTGTAACAGAACCACTCTGGGTTCTATTGCCCACCACTGAAAAAAAACTATAAATGCCAGTACCAGAGTCTTATGAAAAGGAAAGAAACTATTTATTCAAAAGTTGTACAGGTTCAGAATTATGGCAGAATTCTGTTTTAAGTCCCAAAGTCCCTTAAAACTAAATACACATAAACACTCACAGTCCTGCCTCCCCTTCGAACCAGGCCAGTCAGGGGTACCGTCTCTCAGGAAAAGAAATAGATGTCTGCAGCTCAATCAGGCAGATTCCCCTTCAGCTTCTCCTGTCACATGTGCTGAGCTAGGCTCCTGCTCTTAATCCAAACTGCTCGGCCCCTCCCCATCAAGGGCCAGTGGTTGGAGGGATCCTTCTGCATCCTTTCAAACCACGTGGCCAAAAGCCCCCCATATGGCTGCCCCATGATTGGGTTTAAATCCTCACCCTGTTCCCCCTCCATAACCTCATTTCCAATTCCTCCCACAAAGTATTACACCTGCCAGTACCCTGGGGTTTGTTTGTTTGTTTGTTTGTTTGCTTTCCGCAGGTGCTATTGTTAGTCTCAGTTATGGTGGGCTCAGCCCTTTGACCTAGGGAACCACCTTTCTCCTCTTGAGCAGGTGCTGCACCCTGCAGGCCTCCAGCTGCATCACAGGTTAGAATCACGCCCATCTCCCTGGCTTGGAGTTAGGCAGGCACAGCAATTAGCATTACTAAAACAGTGGCCAAGTTCTTTAGATATGCAAAGTAACTCTCAATGGCCCTGCTCCACTTCCCCTTCCCCCACCCTGTTAGTGGGGGTTTTGGGGCTTCTCAGCCTGTACCCCATTTTGGACTTTGTTCCACACCCATTAGAAAATGAGTATTATTATTACCCACCTTTTTAAAAAAAATATTTTATTTATTTATTGCTAGAGAGAAGGGAAGGCAGGAAGTAAGAGAGGGAGAGAATCATCAGTGTGTGGTTGCCTCTCACATGGCCCCCACTGGGGACCTGGCCTGCAACCCAGGCATGTGTCCTGACTGGGAATCCAACTGGTGACCCTTTGTTCAGCAGCCCATGCTCGACCCATGGATATTATTACCCAACTTTTACAGATGAGCAGATTGGATGAGCAGAGGTTATATAATTTCCCCGAGTTCATGCAGTAGCTAAGTGTTAGAGCCAAGATTGAAATCCAGACAGAATAACCCAAGGGGTTGACCTCTTCATTACTCCCTAATACTGTAAGGCAGGAAGGCAGGCCATTTTCATTGGTGAAATAATGTAGAAGACTTTGGGAGATGAGCAAAATGATAGATTTTTGTTCTTCCAAATTCTAACTGTTGAAAATAAACTCACAGTTTCATTGATCAAAATGCACGCAGTGGGAGGCGATGATGCCTCCCAAGTGTAACGGCGCCGGGGTCTGCCATCTTCCGCACTGATCACGCGTCACCAGTTAGCCCCTGCCAAGTTCAGTTAGTAGACCTACGTGTGTAACTGAGACCGAAGTACAGCCATCCGCCAATGAGAATAGCTAAAACATCCTTTTAGCACACCTCCGTGTAAGAAGATCTTCAAGGACATGAATTGAGGAGTTGTAACTTAGGAACTTATTTGCAGCACTTATTATCTGAAAATTCAATTCCTTATCAAGGCAAAACATATATACAGAAATCACTCTAGTGAAAGAGAAAATAAATCTGAAGATGTGTGTGGCTAAACCATACAAGAAACAAAATATATGTTCGTTATGCAAATACCTGGCTCTGTTCTGGACGTTATAGTAAAAGATCTTGATCAAGGCACTTTGTGCTTCCCAGAAAAATCCAATGAGGGTTGTTCTAAATATAAGCCAGGGCTGCAGCTTTTCCACGTTTCTTAAACTTGGTGAGACATGTGTGTTTGGATTCCTCAGGAGCAATTTAAATGGTTTTGAGGAATGAATGAATTTTAAAGAGAATAAACATTTGCTTGGTTATCAGTCTTTTAAGACCTTAACCATTTGAAACTGTTTACTTAGCATGGAGTGGGAATGGAAGGCACTTCAATAACACACTCTGTATTAGAGAATTAATTAAATAATGCTGAAAGAAAATATTTTTTATGGAGAAAGGCTTCAAATAGAAGGCATTGTTGAGTCATAACAGTTTTTCCCTGGATAAAGAAGCAAACCAGATGGAAGCCACATTCGTTCTGCACTCTCCCTGCCATTACAGCCAGAACAATAAGATTTGTTAACATGTATTCACGCAGAAGTGCTGGGAAAAATATATTATCCCTTCTCAAGGTATTTAAATATTAGGAGAGGGCCAAGAATGGATTAATTCCTTTCCTTCCTCTCACCTCCCTTCCCTTTCTTCCCTTTGTGAATATTTAAATGTCTCTTTGGTTGAGGTTTTGGTGGTAACGCTGGGGATACAACAGTGGTCAGAAGCAGTCACGTTGCCACCCCCTTTCCTCTCCCCACCCTACCTCTGCAAAATTGACATTCTTGCTGGTTTGCTTTGGGAAGTAGAATTTCAGCTGTCTCTAATGAGAGATGCTTTTGACTGAGGTCTTCCTAGTATCGCTCAAATTTTAACCATTTATAAGCAACAGCCATTTTATGTTAGGCACGACCCAACAATGGCCTGGTCTTTATTTTAATCTAAAGCATCCAAAAAGTGAAGACCCCCCCCAATTATCCCAGTAACTGATTATCCATAATTAAAAGGAAAAGTGAAAATAATGGTAATTGACTTTTGTATCAGTTATGTCAAAATAATTTACATGGCTGTACGTGTCAGTGTTTCCTGAATTGACTTCCATTTTCTTCCTATGCCCTTTTGTTCTCAAATTTCTTTTTTTTAAAAGATTTTATTTATTTACTCTTAGAGAGAAAGGAAGGGAAGGCGAGAGAGGGAGAGAAACATCAATGTGTGGTTGCCTCTTGTGCACCCCCCACTGGGGACCTGGCCTGCAACCCACACATGTGTCCAGACTATTAACTGAACTGGTGACCCTTTGGTTTGCAGGCCCTTGCTCAGTCCACTGAGCTGCACCAGCCAGGGCTATTCTCACTTTCTTTCATCACTTTTCTCTTGGCTACAAGCAAGCCTGAAAGGCTAAGGATGAAATATCTCTGGTCACCAATCACTGAAAGAACTGCCAGCTTCTGAATTAATCGCTTGACCAGTCCCTTTTGGTTTTCTCCATTTCACCTACCCTGATTACCTTTCTCAATACAGAGGGCAACGTGTGTTCTAAAAAGACTGCCCCAAGAATTGCCACAGGTTTTTCAGTTTGATCCATGTCCAGTCATTAACTAGCAGTTAGTATTTGTCATACACCTTAGTTCTCAGTTCCTTCATGTGCCCAGTGAAGAGATTACACTAGGCAGCTGAATTTGCTTCCAGTTTTAAATTACTCATTTTTTTTGTTTTTCTGGAGTCAGGCAAAAACTAACCTCATTGAACCCTACTCTTCATCTTTTCCAGTTGAGTGGCTTTTCCGACCTCTAATGTGAATAACTCCAATTCTTAAGGTATCAAGTCCCTCTTTAAACCAAATATTTTGTCATGCCTTATACTCTCCTGAAATAAAATTCATAGGTGATACAACCATATTTATGTACAGCTAAGATAAAATATCAATGTAATCCTGTCAGTGAAACATAAAGGAGAAATTAAAGGAAAACAATTTAGAATACAATAATGTGTATTTCAACATGTAAGTGCTCTGATCTCAAAGTGTAAAAAAAAATGAAAGAAAGAAATGTTAAGATGCTTACACCATGGAGGTGGCAGCTACAAGTACAGAGTGTGCTACACCTATGTGGATACAAATGTATAGTACTGATGACTCAAATAGCGCTCAGTGGTATTGCTGTTTGTGATATGATTTTCCAGAATGGTGAACAGAGTTAATGAATTTCCCCCAAAAGTACAAACTACTCTCAAATCCAATGGTAAATATATACTTTGTGGTTTGGGTTTTGTTTTTTTTAAGTTATAAGTGAAGAAAGTGATAAACAGGTTTTTCACTTCAAGGAATGTCCCAAGGGACATTTAAAGATCTTGAAAGATTGGGGCAACTCCTCTTTGTGAAGAAGTAAGCCAAGTATGTGGCAGGACATCAGTTGTCCTTGAACTCTGCTTAACAAGTATTAAGAGGAGCCACCACCTGCTCTGAGAACCACTGGAGTAGGTGAATTGACTCACCATTTTTCTTCCGATTAGAGCAAAGTATTTATTTGGCTTAAAGTACTTTCATGATATTTAGCTGCATATTTATTTTACTTGAGCTTTGGCATTAGTTTGCTTCAAGCCATGTAAACAGACCGGAGTCTGGTCTATCTTTTGAGCTCCCTGTCCTCGATGTCTAGTATATTAAATCAAAAATTTTTGATGATTAAAAGAAAATAAGGAAGGGAGGCAACATATCCACCAGCCTTTTTATGTGCTTTATTAAGTCAAAGATAAACAGCAACACCAAAAAGTTTTTGAGTTTCTTTTGAATGGACTAACATATTATCATTTATAAACAAAAAAGAACATGGAAAGAAAAATATATAGTAATGTAGGACTGAGAAAGACACATTGAGAATGGTTGAGCCTAGATATACAATTTGTGGAAAAGAAAAACAAAATTATTTTTTTTCTTAATGGAAGAGTAAAGTAATATATGCCTTCAACATCAACAATACCTACTAACACATAGTGTTTACTGTGTTCTAAGTCCCTTACACATATTAAATCATTTCATCTTTACAACAATGCCCACTTTAGGATAAGAAACTGAGGTACAAAAATATTTAATACATTGCCAGGGTCATCACTCATACAACTAGAGTGAAAGATTTAGGATTTGAACCTAGGTAGTCTGATACCATATCTGTGTTTTCAACCACAGTTCTATCTTATTGAGTCCTACGTGCCAGTCACTTGAAATAGCATTTTAAAAATCATGATATTTTTGCTGAATAAATTAGTTTTATTATTGCAATGCCATGAAAGATCATAAATAATGTGATTGTGAGTGTAAAAGGTCAGAACATTCTTAGTTGTGAAACACTGTCCCACACACATGAGTAGGACATCAAGCATCTTTGACTTGTGCCCACTACATACCGGAATTCTGTATTTTAACTATACAAAGAGCACGCAAATGCATTTCCATGGCAAATAAACAAAATATAGAAGTTTATAAAGGAAAATTATCTTCCTTCACTGTAAAAATTTCTCTTCCTCAAAAATAACAGTTCTAGTATTATTTGGTCACAAAAAACTATAATTTGAGCATAATTTTCTAACATCAAATGAGCTATGAAGTACAAACGGTTTTTCTTTGCTTCGTTTATTCTAGTGATGTTTTTATACCTGAATTAAAGGGCCTCTCTAATTTTTAATGATTGTCTAATAAAACAAATATATGCTGGCAATTTGTAAAATCATTCCCCTATTACTTGATTTTAACTTTTTAAATTAAAAAAATGTTAATTTGGCTCTCTCGAACAAACATCTTCATGTTTGTTGCCAACTTTGGATTTCTGGAAGTGGAATTATACCGATACTAGTAACCTTTCCCCTAAAACTGTTTTCCCAAGTAAATTCACATTATGAGATGAGTGTGCCGTGCTGTTCAGTGAGTGTATGGTCTTTGTTCTGATTTTGCAACAATTTAGAGAGGTGGAATTTAGGGCCCAGGATATATGTAACACTATGATTCCCAAACTTGCGCAGGCATCACGCAATCCTCTAGAGGGCTTATTAAAACACCACACAGTGTTGGATTCAGAAGGTCCGGGGTGGGGCCTTGGAATTTGCATTTCTAACAATGCCAGGAGACTGAGTTTGCTGGCACACAATGAACCATTATGTTGTAGTGTCGAAATGAAGAACTGAGTTGTCCCGACACAGCTCTTGGGACAGCCTGGCCTTTCTTAGCTCATTTGAAATGGCACCACTTTCTGTGAATTACTTTTTTATATGTATATGAATCACTTTTTCAACTCTATTTGTTTCATTAATTTATTTGCCTATTTTTAAACCCATACTACACTCTCTTGATCACTATAACTTTATCAGTATTGCTATCTGATGGGGTGACTCACCTCTATAAATGGGAAGTTCTTTTTCAAAATAATTGAGGTTATTCTAGGCTAGTTCATCTTTCAATAATCTAGAAATGTGGCTTCCCAAGTTCCATTATGGGTGTTTCATTGGGACTGCATCAAATCCACAAAAAAACATGGATGTTCTAATAAAATCTTTCCAGCATGGCACTGAAAAAAATTATATGTATTTCTCTATATATTCTGGTCTTCTTTTATTTCTGTCAGAAAGTTTGAGGGTGTACTTCAAGAAGTCCTTCACATTTCATGTTTGGTTTGTGTGTAGATATTTCATGTATTTCTTGCACTACTGAAGGAATTTATTTTACTTTTATATTGTAATGGGTTATTTCTGGTGTAAAGCGACTGATTTTCAAAATACCGATCTTACTTTCTCATTAGTTCTAATTGTTTTATAGTTGACTCTCTTGGATTTTTTTGTCAACCATATTACCTGTAAACAAACATTTAAAAAATGTTTTCTCCCCCTTTTCTAATTGTCTTAGACAGAATTTCCAGCTTAATGTCTAAGAGGAGTAATGGTAATTGGCATTTTTTAACATTATCTTGATTATAATGGGAATTTTTCTAATTTTCATCAGTGAACATAAAGTTTACCATGAATTTCTTACAGATAGAACTCTTCACAGGCAGTTTCTTCTATTCATAGGTTCCAGTTTATGTCAGGAATTAGTGTTAGATTTTTATCAGTTTTTCAACAGCTGAAAAATTATTACCATTTTTACCATTGAGAAGTTTCCTGTTTTAATTTGTTAATATTATGCCAATCTAATATGTAAGCTGTTGCTAACAATATTATCTCTACTATCCCGGTAGTCCTAGAAAAACTTACTTCACCAGGATGTTTGATCTCCTAATACATAACTGAACTTCACATACTAGTGTTATAGTTGAGATTCTTACAGTTATTTGCATGATTTGTACTATGCTATTATTTTTCCCTACTGCTCTTCATCTGTTTTTGAAACTGTTATCATGCAGGGACACTGTCTTTTTCAGTGATGTAGAACAGTTTATTTCATATAGAGAGTATTTCTTTCTGGAACCTCACCTTGAAAACTGTCTAGATTTATACATTTTTAGGTGTAGATTTTTGTCTAGTTTTCAGCTTTCTCTGTGGCAGATATTGAACTATTGAAGTCTTCCCCTTGAAAACTGCTCTAATCATATTCCATGAGTTTGAATATGTACTATTCCCATGATGCTTAATCTCAACAGCAAAAATGTGTGCCTTTTTATAAGTGAGCGCCATTGAGCACCAGGCACTCAAAATGCAGCAGAAAGCAAAACGAGCAAGGCCTCTGTTCTTCTGGAGTTTACATTCCAGCAGGAGGAGGTCAGGCCTACGTAGGATGATACCAGATAATGATAAGTGCTGAGAGGGAAATGCAGCAGGGAGCTGTGAGAGGAGGCAAGTAATGGCAGCGGCTACTTTAAATCAATGCTCCAAGGAGGGGATAATGAAGCTATGCACTGAATGAAGAAAAGGAGCCACTTAGACGAGGATCCAAGAGGAAAGGGCAGCAGACAGAAGGAACAATGTGGTGATTGTTGATGGTGACATAATCATGGAAGAGAGAGAGAAAGGCAGGAATAAATCTATTAGTTGTATTACTAAAGACTACTATGTCCTAATAAATAATAATTTATGTCCAAATTGGAACACATGTGAGCGAGAAAGGGGATGCTATTAATAATTACTTAGGAAAAACAGTCATAAACTGGAATCATCAGACAAATCAACACATATGAACACCCTCAATTATTTTTCTCTCTACTCAATCTGCCAGTTGTTGAAAGAGGGTATTAAGATAGATCACCCCACTTATAGTTACCCCATTTCTCCTTGCTTTTCTATGAAGCACCTCCATCTGTTTATTCTAAAACTCTTCCTCCTTAATTTTACTTGATTTGATGTTTAGATTTCCAAAACTGCTTTTGTGTGTGTGTGTAAGCCTCACCCAAGGACTTTTTAAATTGCTTTTAAAGAGGGCAGAAGGAAAAAAGGAGAGAGAAACATCTATTGGTTGTCTTCTCATATGTGTCCTGATCAGGAATCAAACCTACAACCTTTTGGTCTCTAGGGGGAGAGCTCTGACCAACTGAGCCACACAGGCCAAGGCCAAAACTGCTTTCTTTTTGTTAGTACCCACTTAGTATACCTTTGTCTCTTCCTTTGCCTGCAGCCTTTACTTGCCACTTGGTTGAGCATAGCTCTTGTAGGCATCGTAGAGTTACTGTTATTCAGATTGAGAAATTCATGTAACTTATTGTGTTCATTCATATGTATTGTGATTGTCAACAGTAGGGATTCATTTTTGTATTTATCTTTTATATTTATTATTCTTTCTTGTTGCTTCTTTTTACCTCTTTCCTGCTTTTTTAAAAAAGGAACAATTTATCTTTATTCTGGTTTTTCTCTCTAAGAAGATTCTGAAGTTATAGATCCTATTTAAAATCTTCTAATAATTATGTATAAGTTTTCAACATGCTTTTTAAAGTAATAATTTTTCGTCAAAGTCTAGAGTTAATTGACCTTCCTCTCCCCTTTCCCATGAAACCCTTAGCACACTTTTTCCTCATCTTCCAATGCCACCCCTTTAGCAAACCCCAGCCCTGTGCTGGAGTCATCTGGAATTATGGTTGTGAATTATTATTAATTTAACTGCAGAGCCTTCCACTGTGCGCTGTACTATAGCCATTTTTCTTATGTTAGTGTATTATATCAGTGTTAAAGTGCCTAAAATTGTAGAATTTAAATGCATCAAGATAAATTTCTAAGAACTATAACTTGCTTTGTAGGGAGTCTGATATTATAAATGTGTGTTTTAGTTTTCCCTCACATGGTGTCTTACATTTTTAATAAGCATTGCTTTCTGATCTACCACACTTAACAACAACTGGGATATATCCTGAGAAATGCATTGTTAGGCAATTTCCTCACCTATGAACATCACAGACTGCAGTTACACAAACCTAGAGGGTACAGCAGAGCCTACCACACACCTTGGCTGTGTGGGATAGCCTGCCGACCCTAGGCTAGCAGCCTCTGCAGCTGTTACTGTACAAAACAGAGCAAGATTAAATCAAGCACAAGATAAAATCATGTAATAAAGAGACACGGTAAATATAACATGTATGCCACAGCCAGTGGAACGTGGTACAGTTTTGTAGCGATCATCTTTTTATAAGTACAAAGAGTAAACTCGAGAATGATGATTAAAAGTGTAATATAGTAAATACATAAGCCAGTAACAGTAATTTATTATCGTTATTAAATATTATGTGTTATACATAATTATATGTGTTATACTTTTACACAGGTGGCAACTCAGTAGGTTTGTTTACACCAGCATCACCACAAACACGTGAATAATGCTTTGTGCTATGATGTGACTTTATGGTGGCTGTGACGTCATAGGCGATAGGAATTTTTCAGCTCCATTATAACCTTAAGAAACCACCATAGTATATGCGATACAGTCAGTAGGTGACTGAAACATCATTTGAGTTTCCTGACTGGTAATAGAATTTTCTTAGATTTCTTCTGTTTCCTAAAAATGTTTGTGAGTGGTGTTGAGGTGACTTTATTTGTGATATTCATATTCTTATTCTCAGAATTACAGACTTTCTCTCTAGATTGTCATATTTGCTATAGTAGCAAGAAAGAGTAAGAGTTAATAGAAAATCACCAACACAGTCCATTATTTTCAGAATACATCAGGATATTCATAGTTTGAGTTAATAGCAACATTTGTGTGATGTAAGAATTTGTCTAAGCCCCTTCCCTGAAGGAGTTTAAAAAACAGCATTTTAAAAATTTAAAAGGACATGGTTTTGCCCTAATAGTCATATGAATTTAGGTAGGTATAGCTGGTAATTAGCAAGTTGTTCTGATAATTCACAGAGTTTGACTTCAAGGCAGCAAAGGAGAAAATACCTTTCTTTTAGTGTTCCAGCATCCTTTTTATGTATTCATGTCACTCTGCTAATATAAAAGCTGCTAGCCGACTTACATTATCTTTGCACCTGAAACGCAACAAAGGCACCTATAGCCGCTTTCCTCCCTCCCTCCCATGTCATTTGCTACTCAACAGCAGAGAGCATTTTAGCTCTTGATGTATTTGAACATTTTTATACAAGCATTAGGGATATTATTGCTATAGCACAGAGAAGAGGATAAATTGCATATGGGATTGTATTTATTTAATTTAGTAAATGGGTAATACATATTTTTCATATGCAATTGAAAAGGAAACCCAAATAAGATAATGGCCATACTTTATTACATGATAAAATACTGAATTGTGTTTCTTAACTATAAGCTAAGAATACATATGAGGATGTGTTTGTAGTAAAGATTCAGAACTGAGAGAAATTTGTTGATTTTTACATTATGCATCAAAAGTAATTTGAAGAAAATATGTACATAAGGAATACTTTTTATTCCTTATTACTCAGGAATATTTTTATTTGATAATATTTATAACTCCAATAAAAGTTATCTCTGAATCAGTAATGGAAACTATTTGACAGTCTTCTTGTCTGTGACTGTGAAAGACTTTACTCATGACCTTTTTTAACCCTATTGTCCTGTCCCAAGGATGCGACCCAGGACCATCTCAACATGCTATAATCATTATCAATTGAGCCGATGTCATACAGGGTGAAAAGATTTTTGCCATGAATTTGTGTTGATTAGTGTAATTAATGAGTAGCACCAGGAAAAGAGAACTTGGTAGGGCCAAGGCTTAAATGAGATGTATTTAACATTGGGCTTGAATGATGTAAAAATCAAAATCCCTAGCAGCATAAAGAATTCCTAAAGAGAATTTTCTATCATTGGAAGCTTGTTTCTCGGGATTTTAGTGTATAATAAGTAAGGGAGACAGGTGACGTAGATAGGATTTGTAACGAAAAGATGAAAAAATTGCATTACGGACGTCTAGTTTTGAATTAAGAAGGAAGAGGAAGAACATGAATGGAGGAAAGAAGTGACCGAAGGAGAGATGTGGGCTTGGTTTTTCGAGGAGAGTGTGGATGGGTCATAAAAGAGAGGCTGTTCTGGATGTTCGGGGAAGTAGCTGCCCTCCGAGTAAACCGGATTGAGAATGGCAGCTTCACTATTCTGTAGGTGTTTTAAACCAATTAAACCATAATGCAATCTAGCATTTTTTTCTTAAGAGATTATAAGAAGTGTTTTTAATTACCTCTTTGACTGCCGGATTTTGTTTATTTAGATAGAAATGTGCATATTACCTGAACAGCATGAAACTTTAGTCATATGTGGGTTATACCACGGGATTGTTTCTTTTTTTTAATATATTTTATCAATTATACTATTACAGTTGTTCCATCTCCCCCCTTCATTCCCCTCCACCCTGGACACCCTCTCCCACCCACATTCCCCCCTTTAGTTCACATCCATGTGTCATAAGTTCTTTAGCTTCTACATTTCCTATACTATTCTTACCCTCCCCGTATTTTCTACCTACCATCTATGCTACTTATTCTCTGTACCTTTTCCCCCTCTCTCCTCCTCCCCTTCCCCTGTTGCTAACCCTCCATGTGATCTCCATTTCTGTGGTTCTGTTCCTGTTCTAGTTGTTTGCTTAGTTTGTTTTGGTTTTGTTTTAGGTGTGGTTCTTAATAATTGTGAGTTTGCTGTCATTTTACTATACATGTTTTTTTAATCTTCTTTTCTTAGTTAAGTCCCTTTAACATTTCATATATTAAAGGCTTGGTGATGATGAACTCCTTTAACTTGGCCTTGTCTGAGAAGCACTTTATCTGCCCTTCCATTCTAAATGAAAGCTTTGCTGGATAGAGCAATCTGGGATGTAGGTCCTTGTCTTTCATGACTTGGAATACTTCTTTCCAGCCCCTTCTTGACTGTAAGGTCTCTTTGGTGAAATCAGCTGACAGTCTGATGGGAACTCCTTTGTAGATGACTGTCCCCTTATCTCTTGATGCTTCTAGGATTCTCTCCTTTATTTTAATCTTGGCTAACCCCAGTAGATTTTTAAATTTACTTATGTATCCTCAGAAATTCAAAAGTAAAAATTAGTGGGTGCTTTTGTTAAAGTTAGGAGATTCACAATGCGCAGGCCACTGAAAGATGTGGGTGGCAGAGTCCTCCATCCAGGTGCTTCCACGTCCACCCCTGGAGAGCTGACACAGAAGCCCCTGTGCAAAGAAGCCATTTACACCGTTACACAAATGAATTATACAGATAATAAATGTCCTTTTTTTGTAAATTGGAAAGCACAGAAACAGTATTAAAGACACAGAGATAAAAGCACCTAGAATCCTGATTGTGGAGATAAACGCATATCTCGCTTTCACATATTTTCTTCCACACATTTTCTCAGAGTGCTTTTACATATTTCAGAGTATTCTTTATAAGTAGTTCTATGTCCTAAATATTTTCACTAACACGTCTGTCATTGCTTTTCCATTATATTCAAATACATATGAATGTAATTTTAAATTAACATTTGATAGTACTTTATGTGTATATAACATATTATGGTAATATATTCTAGTACTCTGTATTCTTTCTGGGTTAAATATTTAAATTTCCAATTAAACTTCAGAATTAGGGAGCAGACTTAGCTTCTGTACCAAAGGGACCCCGAGATGTTTCTTTCTTTTCATTTAATAGTCTAGGGATAGCTAAGCTGCCTTAGTCTGGTCAGTAGTTCTGCCATCCTTATCATGCGGTGTTTACTTGTGGGCTAAAGATATTCTGACCATGTCTCAGCTTGGAGGAGGGAGAAGGGGACTGGGGGAGCACACACAATTATTTTAAGGGGAAGAATCAGAGTGGCACACATCACTTCGGCTCCCATTACATTAGTAGAATTTAGTTGGTCGTGCTTGGCTCTAAGGAGTTTTATGCTGAGCGCCTGTGCATCCACATAAATTCTATTACTGTGAAAGGGAGGGAAAAACTATTGAGAGAAACTAGCAGTTAATTGCACTTTCAAATAGGATGTTGTGGAAGTAGGAAATGTAAGCCCAATAAAAGTGATGTAGGGTTATTTTGAATATCCTTTTATAATCAAATCACTAAAACTCCTTAAGAAAATTTCTAAAATGGATTGTATCTTATGACTTGGTTAGTGACCCAAAACTGGTATTGATTTTTGCCTTAATTAATTAGAGGATTATTGCCTCTTATTCTGGATTGACTTCTACATTTGATTCTAGTTTTCTATAGTTAAATTGAAAAAAAAAAACGAAAAGAAGAAGAAAGCCATCTTAGATACAGAAATTTTAGGAGCTACAAAGGCAATGGCAGTTCCCTGACTTGTTAATTTAGAAAAAGTGGGGGCAGTCTACATTTCCAAGTTCCTTTCAAGTAATCTAACGAAAGGTCAGTAGTAAGAGGTGCCTGACAGCCCAGTCTGCGCGATCACCACTGTCCCCATGCTTGGGATTTCATTTTTGTTAATAGATCTGCTGTTGATTCAGCTTACGAAAACAGTGCTACTGTTTGCTGCATCAGTCTCGACTTGTTAGTTGCTAGCAATAGCTGTATCATTGTCCGTAAAACATATATCTTTTTTCTTTTAGGGCAGGGCTTTTAAAGATGAAAACCTCTGACTAACGAGATTTAAGAATGCAGTGAACTGGAATGTGTTGTCTTAATATTTAGTAAGTGACAATATATAAACCCCAAACAAAACAATGACATTTATTTTATATCTTCTTCAAAATGTTTTTTTTCTATGTAAATTACATTTTGACAGTTCACCACTAGAACATTAATTGTTGCTAGGTGTTTTTAGAACTTCTTATTAATATAGTCACTCTATTTTATGAATCCTAAATCAAGTGACAAATATGATAAATATTGCTCTGATTTTTGAATAATTCGTTATGAAAACCTTGTATATTACTATTAAATTGCTTCACATTTAATGGATCACCTTTATTGAAAATAATAATACATAAAAATGAGAACATCCAAAAAGTGTGAAATATCTGATTGCTATATTTTTACTTACTTAATTCTCCCTTTATACATGAATAACTTGACAAAGTTCATATAATAAAAAGCATTTTAAAAATATTATGAACAGAAAAACACAAAAGTTGAGAAAAGGAGAGAATAGAGCACAGATATACAGACAGATTCTACATAGCCCCAAATGGGTGAATTAACATTTGTTTCTGAGACTTTTCTTGACCACAGTGAAAAAAGAAACTATCATTCATATGATTTTCATTTTAGAAAACATAGAAAATATACTGAATCTCCATGGGAAGAAAAGCTTTTTTCCTAGAACATACTCTTATGAGGGGATTTGGAAACTCAGATAAAGTAGATGGACAGCAATCTTATAAAACAATATCTAGTATTATCTTTTAATAATATTTAGGGTTGTAGCTTCAAAGCATAAAACTAAATAAAAGAAGGTCTGTGGGAATTCAAGATAATATGACCCAAGGATAATCTCTTCTGACAGTCTAGTTTAATCCACAGGGAATCTGGATTACTTGCAAATGTTTCCAGAAAAAAATAGACATAATATTCATTAATTATTCTCCATAAATACTACTTCTCTAAACCAGACCTATATTGTGTTGGACAGCCAAGAGTTTGAGACTTTATTAAGGTCACTGTACATACTTACATATTAAACAGTTCCATTAGCCAAGGTGCTCTTTGAAGGCAAGGCCTTCATTTTGCACAGACGCTGTTCTGCAGCCAGGACAGATCTGACTACCTACTAAGCCAACTCAGGCAGAGTGGCTGGATTCAATGAGATTAGCGTTCTTATTGCTTGTGAAAAATAGATTACACAGTAAGACTTAATATCCTCCAGTGTTGAGAGTTAAATAAGATTTAAAAGACTCTATAAAGCGTTAATCCTTTTTCCGTCCCAAAACACCATACGATTACCTCCATAAAAAGTTTAGTTTTGAAAACAAAAATTTACCTATGTCACAGACAACACAGTTTTAGAAGGTATGATACCAATGTGGTAAACATTTATTTGACTTTGTTTTAAGTTCTTTTATTTCATATCTTTTTATCATGCTACTCAAATTTAAGTCTTATAAGGAAATATATATTTACAAGGACCATGTATTATATTAACTATCAAAATTTCGTAGAGTATAATGTCAGCATTTAAAATACAGATGATAAAAGATGTCTTTAATAATGCATTCATCAAACATATTCTTAGCAACTACTATGTGATAGCACAGTAAACATTGTCCTATTGTAGCCATCAAAATTTTATTCTAGTGGAAGAGATCAAATCAATCAAGTAAACAAAACAAGTAAAAAGACACACACAGACACACACACTCAAGTACTGATAAAGTTGTTGTTTAAAAAAGCAAGTAATTGATCATCAAAACAGCCTGGTACTGGCATAAGAACAGACACAAGGACCAATGGAACAGAATAGAGAGCCCAGAAACAAACCCAACTCTCTACGGTCAATTAATATTTGACAAAGGGGGCAGCAGCATAAAGTGGAGCAAAGATAGCCTCTTCAACAAATGGTGTTGGGAGATCTGGACAGCTACATGCAAAAAAATGAGACTTGATCACCAACTTACACCATACACAAAAATAAATTTAAGGTGGATAAAAGATTTAAATATGTCATGACACCATTAAAGTCCTAGAGGAGAACATAGGCAGGAAAATCTCAGATATTCCACGCAGCAATATTTTCACTGATATGTCCCCTAGAGCAAGGGATATAAAGGAAAGAATAAACAAATGGGATCTCATCAAATAAAGAGCTTCTGCATGGCTAAAGGAAACAGCATTAAAATGAAAAAAGAACCAACCGCCTGGGAAAACATGTTTGCCAATGATTCTTTAGACAAGGGTTTGATCTCCAAAAATATATAAAGAACTCATACAACTCCACTCTAAGACAAACAACCCAACTAAAAAGTGGGCAAAGGACTTGAACAGACACTTCTCCAAGGAGGACATACAGAGGGTCCAGAGACATATGAAAGGAGCTCAGTATCACTGGTCATCAGAGAGATGCAAATTAAAACCATAATGAGATACTACTTCAAACCAATCACAATGGCCACCATAAACAAAGCAGCAAACAAGTGTTGGAGAGGGTGTGGAGAAAAGGGAATCCTGGTTCACTGTTGGTGGAATTGCAGACTGGTGCAACCACTATGGAAAACAATATGGAATTTCCTCAGAAAACTAAAAATGGAAATGCCTTTTGACCCAGCAATTCCACTGCTAGGATTATATCCTAAAAATCCCGAAACACCAATCCAAAAGAACCTGTGCAGCCCAATGTTCATAGCAGCACAATTTACAATAGCCAAGTGCGGGAAGCAACGCAAGTGCCCATCAGTAAATGAATAGATCAAAAAACTATGGTACATTTACACAATGGAATTCTATGCAGCAGAAAGAAAGAAGGAGCTCCTACCCATTGTGACAGCATGGATGGAACTGGAGAGCTTCATGCTAAGTGAAATAAGCCAGGCGATGAAATACAAAAACCATATGATCTCACCATTAACAGGAACCTAATCAACAAAATGAACAAGCAAGCAAAGTGTAGCCAAAGACACAGAAATTGAGAACAGGCTGACAGTGACCAGAGGGGAAACGGGAGGGGATAGTGGGGGAAGAGGGTGAAGGGTTTACAGAAACAATTATAAAGGACGTATGGACAACAACAAGGGGGGATGGAAATAGGGGAGAGAGGTGGGGAGGACTGGGGCAATGGGGAGGGGTGGGGAGGAAAGGCAGAAAACTGTACTTCAACAACAATTAAAAATTAAATAAATAAAAAATAAAATAAAATTAGCCAAATAAATAAATAAAAAGGCAAGTAATTGGATAGAGAGTGACCAGGAGCACTATTTAGATGGAGTCATTAGTAAAAGTTTTTCAGAACAAGAACATGAAGAAAAAGTGGGAACAAATCTGAATTTTTGAGGAAAGAGGACAATTTGCCCTTGAACAACAAAGATTTAAATTGTTTGGGGTCCATGTCTATGAAGATATTTTTCAGTAAATAAATCCACAGGTTTTGCATCTGTGGATTCAATTAAGGGTTAATGGAAAACAGTATTTTTACATTCCCAACTGAAGATTGCCAAGAGGGAATCAGCATTTTCAGTGTGATGTTAGGAATTCTAGTTGGGAATCTGCAGTTGGGAATGTGAAAATATTGTTTTCAATCCCTGCTTGATTGAATCCACCATCTGAAGTGCTGACTGTACTTAAGTTTGGGGAGAGTCAAAAGTTATAGGCAAACTTTTGACTACTCTGGCATCTGCACCCTTTAACCCCCACATGGTTTAAGGGTCAACTGTATTTACCAAGAAGCTGTATTTGCAAGAGTTCTTGAAACTAGAAAATGGCTGAATTCTTTAAGAAACCAAAGGAAGGCCTATGTGGACACGCAGGGTAAAGGAGAAGAAAAGAGTAAAAGTACCTGAGTGAAGAGCAAGGACCAAGAACAAGTTCAGGTAGGGCCTTGCAGTCATGGTAAGACATTTGAATATTTTTCTAAAAAGATAGGAAGCCATTGAAGAATTTGGAGCAGATGATCAACATTATCTGTTTTACATTTGTGTGAGAATAGATTTCAGGTTAGGGATGGGGGTGGGACTTGAAGAAAGAGGGCATATATGGAGGCCAGTTAAAAGGAAGATGAGAGTGGCTTAGTCTAGAATTGGCGTAACAGAGGTTTTGAAAAGTGGTTAAATTCTAAATACATTTTGAATATAAGAACATTATTTGGTGGTAGGGATGACATAGGACATATATGTAGGAAAGAATTTGAATACTTCTTTCCTACATACATGAGTTTATTCCTATGAATAAAGCCTGAGTGACTAGATGATTGTTTGGGACGAAATGACAGGGGGTTGTGATGTCAGAGGAATGGCGGCATGAGAGATCCCCTTGGTTTCTCCCCTTGAAGCTTCAACAATTTAAACAGCTATAATTCAGAAAGGATTCCCCGCTCAATGCACAAACATATCTGAGAGATCTGTGTATTGAGACATTCTAAAGGTGGGCAAGTGGGAATGAAACAAAGTGGCAAAAATGGAGAAAAGCCCAGATGAGCCAGAGATGTGTAGATGCCCCAGCTTGAGCTAGTAATTCTGACAATGCATCTACTATACTGGCAAAGGAAGCAAATTTTACAGCTACAGAAGAAGCTGGGTTGGTAGATTTGGTGGTGGGAGAATGAGAATGTTCTTTCCTAGTTGTTTGCATTACTTCAATGGAATAAAAAGCAAATCACTAGCTGGGAGAGAGGAATGGGGAGAAAGTGCAGAAGATTTGAGGAGAAAGGAAATAGTGTTAAATAAAGCCTTCATACAAAAAGATCAGAACTGACTAGAGAAAAAAAAGCAAGAATCTTTTCTAGGAATTTGTTGGAAGCCCACTTATCATTGTAAATATAGAAGGAGAATAAGCCAAAGCTAAAATCTTTAGCAAATGAAGGAAGTGCCAAAGCAGTAGATAATTATACCAGGATAGGTGTTAGGTGCTATAATTCGATGGTACATGCTCCAAAGGAGCTGAATTTGTTTGTTTGTTTGTTTGTTTGTTTGTTTTGTTTTGTTTTTAAGGAGGAAATAAAAAGGACCTGGAAGCAGCAATAAATTGGATATTTATTGAAGTCCGGGCCCAGAGTAGAGAAACATGTTCTCAAAGAATAATCATTTTATTTAGTGTAAGAACATGATGAGAACATTCATGAAAGAAGTTGAGAAATAGAGGATTTGGCAATCTAGGGTTCACTGAGGGGTAAGAAATAAGGTCAGAAAAAGTGGAGAAAACGGTCATGGAGAAGGGGAATGGCTTAGGAGCCTGGAATGAGGGTGGTGAGTGAAGCAAAGGGCTGCAAGGCGGATATGGTCCTGGCAGTCACTTAGGGGTGGAGGGTCAGCAAGTCAAAGTAATGCCTCCTTCTTGGGAATAGTAAATCACAGGGTGTTTGTGGCATGGGCAGTGGGGAGGGAGCAGAGGAGAGTGGTGGACACACTGGAGCACACACAAATCTTATGGACCTCCCCTTCAGTCTAGCTGTGGACAGTGTCTTCTTGCAGCTGGAGGAGGTGAAGGAGAAGAGAGCATACCAGGAACATGGAGTAAACTATTCCTTTTTTTTTGCTGCCATTTCTAGTCATTCCTTTGCCTTATATTTTAGAAAGTCTTTTCTAGTCTCCATATCTAAAACTCTACAAATTCACTTTCCTTCACTTTGGTCATTGTGATGTGCCACTGAGAACCCACAGTACAGGACAATGGTCCAATCTCTAATTGCTTCAGTGATATATTATTAAAGAATCCCATCTCCCTGAATTGAACCTCATGGACTTCATGAAAATTGGGCAGACAGGAATCTCTACTATGGTGACACATCCCAAGAACTGTTTTTCTCCTTTCTGAACTCAACACTTCTTCGGTTGTATGCCTACTCACTCATGCCTGCACAACAACTCACTTCCGGTGAAGTCCAAACTGCATTGCCAAAGTGCTTCACTTAACATACCTACCAAATGAAGCAGAGATCAAATTTGAGGTGTTCATAATATGAATCATTACTTGATTCAAATTATTGATTAATTCATCCTGCTGAAGAAATGTCCAGAGACTGTGGAAATTCTGCTTCTCTTCCATGAAAAGTGCCAAATTAAGAATTAAGGTTGTCACTTAAATGAGTGTGAACAGACTTGTGGGTTTATATACCTGTTATTTTAAAAAATTAAAAATGGAAAAATTGACATAGAATCACCAACCATTAAAAGAAAACTTAACACCTATTTTGACAAGCATTTCATTAAATAATTAGTATGCTCCCACCTTAAAAAGCGACTACATTTCATGTTATGAGAAACATACAACATTTATATAATGTACTCATGAAAACCTCAGCATGAACCTACAACAAGCTGCAGAGCAGAGTTAAGGAAACTAAATTAGCTGACCTCGGAGCCTTTAAAAATATGATATGCCATGATAACATTATTTGGTGGTATGAAAAATGGTATATTTGGTTCTTTACCATTCAGTCTGTTTTATTAAGTTCACTCAGAGCTTCAATAAAATTTCCAGAAATGATATTAGAATCTATATCTAGATGTCTCTTTTCTGTTTACTTTGCTACAATGTCTTCAAGCATGCTATAAGATCTGAATCAGCTAGCTCTTCAGACTGTTCAATATAAATGTATTTTTAAAAACAATAATTTTATTAAAAACACTATAGTGATACAGTATTAAAAGAAAATGGCAAACAAATATCATGCACAATTTGTTACTTTAAATTTAATATTTTCTCTTTAGCATATTTCCTAAATAAGTGAGTAGGCTTATATTTTTGCATGTTTTATTGAGTTGACCAAAAAGTTTGTTCTGTTTTTAAGTAAAAATCAAAGACACATTTTTTTACTTTCACCAATAACTTGATTGAACAACATGTTTACCATTTTGTTCCACTACTTTCTGCCGTCTTTCAAGCAACTTCATAATTCCATCTTCCAAAAACTTTTATCTTTTTTTAACAAAGAGCTGTTCCAGGTGCCTTTTGCAGTCTTCCAGGGAATTGAAATTTTTTCCATTAAGAGAATTTTGTAAAGACCTAAATAAATGGAAATCTGAAGGTGCAATGTCTTGCGAATATGGCAGATGAATCAGATCTTCCCACTCAAGCTGTAATAGTTTTTGCCTGGTCATCAAAGAAACATGCAGTCTTGCATTCTCCTGATGGAAGATTATTCGTTTTCTGTTGACTAATTCTGGACATTTTCTGGAAGTGCTGCTTTCAGTTTTCAGTTGAGCTAATTGAGAGCAATAGATGTTGTAATTAATCTTTTGGTTTTCCAGAAGGAGCTGATAATAGAGGACTCCCTTCCAATCCCACCATATATACATCAACTTCTTTGGATGAAGACCAGCCTTTGGTATGGTTGGCGGTGGTTCATTTTGCCCCACGATCTCTGATCTCTTCCACTTCATGTTGTTGTAAAGTGTCCACTTTTCATCTCCTGTCACAATTTGTTCTGAAAACAGGATGTTTTTGTTATCTTTAAGTAGAGAATTGCATGTAGAAACATGGTCCTTGAGGTTTTTTTCTGCTCAACTTTTGTGAAACCCAAATATCCAAGCGATTAATGTAACAAAGGTGGTACAAATGATTTTCAACACTTGATTTGGATATTTTGAGTATGTTGGCTCTCTCCCATACTATAATGTTTATCATTCTCAATTAATGTCTCATTTGATCACTATCAACTATGAACCTCACTATGGAGCATCAGAGCATCGTCCAGTGAGAAATCTGCAGCACCAAACTTTGAAAACCATTTTTGACACATTCAGTCAGTCACAGGACCTTCTCCATGCACTGCACAGATCTTTTTTTGCATTTCAGTTGCATTTTTACCTTTCTTGAAATGATAAAACCTAATATGCAGAAAATGGTGCTTATTTTCTTTGATCTTCAATATTTTAATGGCTACACAAAAATTCACTGATCTTGATAAGTTGGTTTTTAAATGCATGTTGATATGAAAGCTCACAATGCAATCTAACAAAATTGTTTAAAATGAAGTGAAAGACAACTAAGTGCTACTAGAGCCATCTTACAGGAAACAAACAAACCAACTGTTCTACCAACCCAATAACTATAGTGTATATGAGAACACCTATTAGCATCAAGTATATTTATAATAAGATAGGAAATTCACTAAGTCATACATAGACTCTTGGGTCTATAAAATACATAAAAGGTCATCAGGTTTAACCCTATCACTTGGACACTTTAGTCTTCTTTATAGCCTTACCTTGACAATGTGTAGTGATGGGAAATTCACTCTCTCTCCATGAAATCCACTTGATTATCTGCCACCTCTAAAGTTAACTTTATTTTTCATTTATATAGCTTCCTATAATCTCCACACATTTATTCTTTCTCTGGACTCAAATCACACAGATAAACTCATTGCTTTTCTACATATGGGCTTTTCAACCTCATACATCGTTCCTCCACCCAGGTTCTCTCCAGACTCACTATCTTCAGTTTTTATGCTTGCCACTCCCATAAGATTTTTAAGCCCCCTCAATAGTTGGGATTCTTTCCATAGAATCTCTTCTAATTTGTCAGTTTGACACTGACTCAGTACAATACGCTGGATGGTTTAACCAGCACTGAACACAATAGAATCAGCATTTTATAATTCTGTATGTAATAATACAGCATCAAATCTAACTTTCTTTCCAAGCACACCACATTGTGGCTTGTGTTGATCTTACATTCAGTTAATATCTTCATATATTTTTCACAATTTTCCTATTCCTACATTGTACTATATATAGGCATATTTAATTAAAACTTCACTTAGTTTTGACCCCTCTTTCCAGTCTATAAATACTTTGAATCTCCCTTCTGTGGGTCGATAGCTCCCCCAGCTTTGCTTCTTTTCTTCATTGGACTATGTCTCCAACACTCCCCCTCCCCCAGCCATGGATGAACTGACCTTGGCAGGGTCAAGCTGAGAACATGTGGCCGGCCAGAAATAGTAATTCAGTTCTCTGTGTTGCCACAGATTCATTCATCAGTGCCATCCAGATAAAATCCTCCAAACTCTTATCTTTCTGTCAGCATCGTTCACGTTATTTTCAAGTTTTCTAAAATTACCTATCTATGCAAAAAACTGTGTTCGTTGCTAAGGGCTATTAAAGTGACTTGTACATAGATTTATTGGATCCTAGTGAATGCTGTAATAGATCCATCTTATCACCTATAATACATGCCACAATTACAGAAAACTACGGATTATAGATTCAATCTTCAATTATTTGATAAAGACAAACTTTAAGATACAATATGCATTTGTTGACTATATTATTTATAAATAGTTTCCATTTAGATTTTATATATGTACAAACCTACAAAGATGAATAAAGTTCTATCCCTGCACTCGAGGAGCTTACAGAGGCTCTGTCAGGCCTTGGGCAATTCAGATTCATTTCATTCACTGTGCTTTCTCATCTAATGACATTAATGAAGTCACTTTGCTTTGATTTTTTTTCCCCTTAGCAAACCCATCCTGCTCCTCATGACTGGCTCTTCCTTGGTGAAGTTCAGAAAGTCTCATAATCTACATTGAAAGTATCTCATAATCTACATAAAAGTTAAAATCTGTTTAATGGCGTCCCATTTGTTAACTTTTTAGTTTGTTTCTCTTGCCCAAGGCAATATATCAAAAAAAAAAATGTTGCTATAAGAAATGTCCAAGATTTTACTTCCTAGGTTTTCTTCTGGGATCTTTATGGTTTTGAATATAATATTTAAGTCTTTAATCCATTTTGAGTTTACTCTAATGTATATGGTGTAAGAATGTGGTCTAGTTTCATTTTTTTGTACTTGTCTGTCCAATTTTCTCAACATCATTTATTAAATAGACTACCTTTACTCCATTGTATGTTTTTGCTTCCTTTATTAAATACTAATTGACTATAAAGGTGTGGGTATATTTCTGGGTTCTCTATTCTGTTCCACTGATCTATAGAAATTATATTTCTGTTTTTATGCCAGTACCATGCTATTTTGCTTACTATGGTTTATAGAGTACAGTTTGATATCAGATACAATGATTCCTCCAATCTTGTTTTTCTTTCTTAAAATTGCTGTGGCTATTCAGGGTTCTTTGTGGTTACATATACATTTTTGGAATATTTGTTCTAGTTTTGTGGAATGTGCCATTGGTATCTTGATGGGGAATGTGTTGAATCTATAGATTACTTTGGGCAGTATGGATATTTTAATGCCATTAATTTGTCCTATCCATGAACATGGTGTAAGCTTCTACTCATTTGTTATCTTCTTCAATTTCTTTTTTCATTGATTTATAAATTTTTTAGTGCAGGTCTCTTACATCCTAGGTTAAATTTATTCCTAGGTGTTTTATATTTGTGAAACAATTGTAAATGGGATTGTTTTCTTAATTTCCCTTTCTGATAGTTCATTATTGGTGTATAAAAATGCAACTGATTTCTGGATATTTATTTTGTATCCTGCTTAGTGAATTCATTGGTCGATTCTAGTAGTTCTTTGGTGGAGTCTTTAGGGTTCTCTATATATAGTATCATGTCACCTACAAATAATGACAGTTTTACTTCTTCCTTTCTGATAC